>QGOD01000093.1:2686-22366 GCA_003313065.1 Sarcodon sp. MG97
TCCGAGTATATAAACGTAGTTACAACTGCTTGTATTCTCTAGTTCGAATATCGACTTAGACTCGTCTCTGCTCTTCCCTCGTTCCTCTAAAGTGTGACAACTCCTCTGAGTTCCATACTGTCCTAAGTTGTGTCTTGAAATCGGAACAACTAGACGTGGTGAAGGGCGCAGCTTCTTATAAGCTGAAGCCAAGTTCCACTCGTAAAGGAATTCCTTCGGAGTTCCTTCCGTATTAGAGATTCAGTCTTTAACAGGAGCCTAATAAAGTAAACCACTAAGTCTGGAGACGAAAACGTAAAATGGCAGACTCTTAGATCCAAGACGATAACGGAAGTTGAGACGAGACTTGGATTCGAAATAAAGAGAAAAAAAATGGGAAAAAAAAGAGAAAGGACAAGGTGGTTGTTCAAATCTAAGAGTCTATGTCACTAAAGTTCAGTTTTTATCTGGTTCGTTATCGATCGCATGTTATGATGTAAGCGTCAGTCTTACACTAGACCGTGATTCAGAGAAGAGAAAAGATATCAGGGTCGAGCTTCTGTCGGCCAAATTATGTGGAAGACGAAGATTTCAGATTCAAACATTCTGCCAACTTTTTACAATTGGCGTCAAAACCACTGGGTTACTGCCATCCATTGGTGGTGCTGAATGTACCTTGACAGAGCAAGTGCATCCCTCCAGGGTTCTTCGAAGGCCACCGCCATGCCCCCACAAAGTCCCTCCCGAGTTTTCTAATAATTGTAGTTCATATAAACGACTTTCGAATAGATTTAACCAATAAACTCAAGACCAAGTTGCGTTCAAATACCGATGGGATTATGATTTATGGCGGTGACTTTTTGGTCGAATTGAACATTTGTGCTAGCTAGCCTTCAACGAATATACTTTGTACATGGAATAATCACGAAACATACAATCAGCCCAGTATTTGCGACAAGGTTTCACCACTTACAATACTCTTGAACATGTTCCATCTCATCGACTACAAAACCCGCTCACTTTCTAAATCCTGTAAATCCATCCTTCGCACTGCTAAAACCTTTTTAGCGCCTAATCGAACACACAACGTTCCGACTCAACAACTGGCAACGGTAATCGACTCTTCTGAAGCATGTCTCTTCTGCAGCAAACCTTGATAAAGTCGTCCATCACACGCACGAGCACATTACTGGCCAGACATGACACCCGGGGATTTTTTGGGCCTTCACCTCCTTCAACCTGTGAAGTATCCGGGAAGACCTCTAGCAGTCTACAGGAGGGTTTAGTCTACATCGACTCAATTTTTGCCATTCGCCTAGCGCACTGGGAGTACGATATCGAAACCTATCGTATATCTTTATAGCGCTGATATTCTATCCAGTATTCGTCATGTCTTTGGAACTGTTCGTCAGGATAACTTCGTATGGCACATTAGATCTATTCTCTCCTCCGTGAACCTCCCCAACTTTGAGCTTCTCTCTGTTGATCCACACCGCAAAGATGGAGGGGTCTTTGTCCGGTTCAAGTATCACAATCTCGATGGCTCCACCGCCGCTCTTGAATCTGTCGAAGAACAGCTGAGAGAACACGTTGAGAAGAATGGCGGGTTACCTTCGTGGGCAGGTTTAGACAGAAGTGATATCTGGGTAGTGAAGGGACGGCCATGGCTCGAAGTATGTTGTCTAATAGTCGTTCGCGTTCTGCAACCAGTTCATCTTATTCATTACACAGGATATGAAACGCTTTCCTTCCCCTGACTTAAAAGTCACCTTTGACGGACCTGACGTTCCCGAGGAGTCTCTATATAATCTTCTTCGAGTGTGTATTTCCCCTGCAGATAAAGCATGCGCTGACTTTCCATAGCCATACGGTCGTATAGCGGACATCTCTCCTCCCATGCCCGGTCCTCCTGGTAACCTTCGGTATTCAACGATCAGCTTTACCACCATTCGTTCTGCTACGATCGCTAAAAATGTCATACATGGATTCCAGTTGTCTACCGACAAGGGTCAAACACGGTTGGGAGTGGGATACGAACGACCCCTGCAAGTTCATGCCATCCGCGATTGGCTGGCAAAACATCCCAGGATCGTTCTCCCCTTTGTCTTTTTCCTGCTAGGCACTGTGACTTACACCGTATTTTCTCCCACACTTTCTGGCTTCATTACATGCTCACGTTCTTTTGCAAGGTTTTTGATCCTATCCGGACACTAATGGTCCAAGGAAAGATCATGAATTGGTTTGACTATCGAGAGTCCCGACTATATCAATGGGTTCGGAAAAACACCTTTGACCGTGTTTCACAAGTATTATTATCCTCCGAACCAGAATTTCTTGGAGTATGGAAAGAACGTTCTGAAGCAGTGAATGCTGTGAAAACATATCTCTCTGATCCTCCTAGTAAGAATTATTATTATCGACTAAGTTCTCGATCTGACACAATTCAGCTACCATTTCATTCGTTCATGGCCCTCAGGGGAGTAAAAAGTTCCCTATCGTGTCTAAAGCTGTCAAGTCGATGAAACGGTATGCGATACTGTCAACTACATTCTATCTCTCTTACTCAGGTTATTTTTCAGAAAAATGTTAACAATAGATTGCGCCGAAATTTACAAATATCAAGACTCAGAACCGAGAATGGCCGCAGCACTGGCTCAACAAACAGGATACTGGCCGACGTTTGCTTTCCTGGATTCGGTAAATAAAATGATCGATTTAGCTAGTGTAGGAATCACCGGACAGAACCGTGAGCTCTGCTTGTGTGTCCTCAACATTGACAGTCCCTGATGCATCATTTCTGCACAGCTGGTTTAAGTTCTTCATTGACTGAACAACTCAAGCAAATCCTCGAAGTTGTCGGTGCAAGTCTTGGTCGCATTGGTACATCCAACCAGGACCATGTACGGCATGTGGCAAAAGTGCAGGTGGAACAAATGCAAACGGAAAAGAAGATGAAGAGAGTCCGGAACGGCGTTTGGCATGATGGCAGGTTAGATTGCGTATCTGGAAACGGGTTGATGAGCGAACTGGGTATTGGTGACGAGCCATTTGGTGACAATGATTTAGATGTAGGTACTCCGGAAGCGGAGTATGAGAATAGCTTGGAGGACAAGAGCAAGAAGAAGAATAGGAATGATCAAGAAGCCGATGCCATAAACACTTTACCCGTGGTGATTATTCGGAATTATGACGAAAAGAGTGGGAAGATGGACGACGTTTTTGACGTTTTGACTCAGTGGGCTGCTGCCATAGTCCAAAATAGGGTGTGTCATCCTTTCTTCTGTCTTGGGGGTGCATAATTGAACATGTTTCCACAGGTTGCGCACGTAATAGTTATTAGCGATAATAGAGAAAACTACAAACGCCTTGCCAAGAGTTCGTCTTTCTCGTGCATTGGTCAACACGATGAGACTTACTTCTTTGCTATCTCAGCGTTGCCCTCAAAGCCGCTCAACATCATTACCCTATCCGATGCCGATTCTCAAACAGCACTTTCCTTTGTTCAGCAAAAGCTTAGAGATACTGATGTTGAGATCTCATTCTCGCCTCAAACGAAGGCATATATTGAACGTCTTGGTGGAAGAGCGAGCGATCTTGAAACTGTAAGATTTTTTTCGTAAACTTCTCAAGGGTTTTAAGCTGCTTACACTATGAATAGCTCATCTCCAAAGTCCGAAGTGGGTCCAGCGTTGAGGAAGCAGTTGAAGATATCATAACCAGGGGCGTCGTAGAGTTGAGGAAGAATGCCTTTGGCGACGATGTTGAGGATGGAAAGACTCTTCCTTGGACGCGAGAAGAGGCCTGGGGGTTAATGAAACGGTTTGCTACCCGGAGTGAGGTAATTGTCACAACACTTACCAACTGTTTCTTCTGCCTCATTTTCACGCCAGGTTCCTTATCATGAAGTCTTGCTTAACTTCCCATTCCATGGGGACGAGATGGCCTTAAGAAATATGGAACGTGCAGAGTTGATCTCCATCTCGACACTGAATGGTACGTCCCGTTACAATTCACATTACAGATGATTCGAGTACATGTATTTGAATCAGGCCGTCCTGCAACGATTCGTCCGGGAAAACCCGTGTACAAATACGTTTTTGAGCGAGTAATAGAGGGTGAAGGTTTCTTGAGGTATTCTGCATCGCCGTAACTGATTTTTTTTCGCTAGACACTACGTTTGCTGCAACGCAAGACATATCGTTCAACAGCAAAATGATTTCCGGCTGCGAGTCTACAATCCGTTCATGCGAGGAGGAACTGTCCAAGTTGACCAATATTGGGGAGCGCACGAAATCTCCTATCTGGGGAGAAGACCAAGCTATCAGGTCGAGGATCAAGTATTTATTGAAGAAGATGGGAGATGCTGAGAGCAAGATTGAGGGACTAGAGAAGACTAACGCTCGGTTGAAAAAGATTATTGCTCAACGATAATGGCCTTGGTTTTTAATGGACACCATTTGCGTTTTATTGTACCGCTACTATACGTATGTATCAATATTATTACCACCAGCTCATAGGCTATAAACGACTTTCCACAACGAATCGAGGGTGTATACTACGCCAAAGACCCGTTAAGCTTGAAATACGCAAGACTCGATTACCTATAATAACCGTGGAAGGTGCACACGTACGTGACACGAGAAAGAGAGAAATCGGTATATGGTGCGGTATATATCGTACATAACTCGAGGGAAGATTGGAGTGGAGGAAACTGAAGCAAAACCACTCCAAAAGCACATAGTTTGAGTCCGACCTTGAAAAAAGGGGAAAACGCCAAAAAAGATAGCCCAACCTAGGCAAGTTCCATGAGGGAGATGAGTTGAAGAAAACTGTTGGATTCAGAAAGGCTTTCACTCAATATAAGTTACACCGCTGTTATGCAGGACTCTGTAAATCATTCGTCGACGCTTCCATCCATACCTCCTTCAGCTCAGACACCACTTGCTTGAGCAACAGGGTCAGATCCTTTGGATTCCGTCCATTTCCCTCCAAATAATATTTGATCTGCAATGCTGTTCAAAACGTGAAAGGATTTCAAGAAATGGTAATTCGAGTACCTTGGGTTCGGTTCCACTTGTCCTAATATAATGTCATGAAATAAACCCCAACTGAGCATCATCTGTGGCGCGTACCTAATAGTGAGAACTATCTTGTTCCCTGTTTTCCGGTCCCTTGCCTTGAACGTGACCATATTTCCTGACGACAAGGGCAGAAGTGGCTTGTAACTAGGCGGATTCGAAGTGTCGTATCCAATCGTCAAATCACGAACTCCTGTAATGGCCAAATTTGCAATGCTCCTCGGGTAACTAGGATGGTCTTTAGTGCTCTTTACAGAAAATAAGATAATGTCAGGTTTGTGACTATAACATCCACACACCGAGCCATTGTAGCTTCGCAGGCGAGAAAAGATGCGATCGATAGTTGGTGGATCATGACAAACGAAGTAGCTGTTGCTAGTCTGAGCAACAAGAAATTGAGTTTGAATGTCTAATGAACCTCTGAATGAAAGGCATTGACCACAAAATATCCGTATCTGTAACCGCATAAGTAGTGGCGGAAGCAGAGAAATAAAGTAATTACTTTTCATATAATTCTTTCAGGTAACCGTCAACCGTGCGGCCAGAAGATCTCAAGGATGCAACTAACTCTGCGAAGACAAGCTTGGTGGAAGGTGAGTCGACAAAGTGAAAATATTTAGGGCTGTTGTAGCGTACTGTAGCAGCTACTCCATCTTTGTCTCTCACTTCTGATCCAAACATGAATCCAATGGCCTCTTCATACCCAAATGGCACCTTTTGGGATAACATCAGCTGAATCGATTACTGTGAAATAATTTATCCATGAACGTACTTCAAACCCCTCCGCAACTAGATTCAGTGCAGAATTGCCAATGAATTTGAAGCCTGAAAATCAGAGTGATCCAAGTTTCATGGCTGGAATCCCCCAATAAACGACAGATGTACCAGTTAAACACTCCACAAACTTAAACTTTTCCACTGCTGCCATTTTCTCCACCAGCTTGGAGCTCACTGTGGAAGCGACCATAGCGAGTTTGCCTGAGTAACCACAATGAGAACAGACCTCTACCAGATGTGTCTCAGTACAAACCTAACGGCTTGTCGGCACCTTTCCAGATATCCAACACTCGCCCGGCAAAGATAGCGCCTAGCTGATCGCCTGTAAAGACTTTCCAGCCTTCTGACCTGCGTATGCTGTAAATGTCGTATCTAGAAGAAGGAAATGGTAGATATAAATTACGTTTTCTCCGCCGCAGAAAACCTGTCTGAGTCAGGGTCCTGCGCAAGGACATACGAAACGCCGCGTCGATCTGCAGTTTGCAGCGCAAGATCCTTCATATACCGTCAAGACTCGAGCATCCTTCCTCTCAGAGAAGAAAAAACATACTAGCGCTCCTACGATACAAGCCCCAATTCAACGAGTTGGTCTAACCTGGAAAATACGAACACTGACCTTTCTCCTCGGGGTTGGGGAAAATAACAGTGGGGAAATCCGGGTCAGGATCCCGTTGTTCGACGACCGGGATGACAATATCAGCAGGAAACCCGAAAGCCTTGAATCCCTTAGTGATAAAAGGATGCGAAACACCATGCATCGAAGTATTGACAAATCGGACGGAAGACATGCTGTTGATTGACCTATAGCGTGCCCGGATATAAACCATAGCCAAAAGATTTGTGGAACAAAATGACACACCTGGCTGAGCACAAACCGGATATATACTTGATGTACTCGCTTTTCATCTCTTCAGTTTCGTTGACACAAAGTTTCGATTCAAAGAGTGGTGTTGTGTTCCAAAGTGAAGGATTCGTTTCTTGATGTTGCATTATACTTGCGGCAATCCCTTTGTCATGCGGCGCAATAATCTAGGGGTATCTTGAACGGAAATATTCGGTCTGGTGACAGATTCACCCACCTGGACAGCATTCTCCCAATAGACCTGATCATGAACAAGATAAGCCAAATGCAAATGGGACGAGAAATAGACACACTTTGTAGCCGTTGTCTCGCTAGGTGTGACTTTCAACATGTATTCACCATTGTATTAAATAAATTGATATAGCGCACCTTAGGGTTATGGCTCGCTAGTAGAAAAGTTCAGTACTCAAAGCAGGCAGGTGGAATTCTAGAAGACTAACCGGTAATCATAATCCCACAAGCAGCGTGCAACCTGGCAACGCTGAAAGGAACTCTAAAACACGCGATGTCAGGTTGAGAAACCGTCAGAGAGATTGAGGACGCACAGGGGAGTATGAACAACATCGCGGTGCAGGAACACCTTGACACCGTTGGCTACGAAGACATTCGCAGTCATAGCACCCCAGGTTTCCGAGTTATAACGGTGATCGTATCCAATAACGACTCCACGTTCAGCCGCCCTATCAACAGTCTTGAGAACATAAGCGCAGAGGCCCTAATGATACACACGAGGTGGTCAGCGTCAAAGCCTTAATCCCGGATTGACGAACGGACCTGGGATGCCTGAATGACAATGAGATCATTCATGCGCGAGAACCCAGCTTCCATTCGTCCACGCAGACCTATTCCATCATATAGTTGGAACATGGGCTTTAATCTCAGTAGTGCACTAATTCACCTGCTGTTCCGAACTCAATCCTTGTCCTATTGTTACATGACTTTAATTCGGAACAGAGATTGTTTCACGAACGGACTTGCCTTAACCTGTTTTCGAGCTCCCCATGATTACCAGACTCCCACAACTGTCGAATTTCGTCTCTCGTGACTTCGTTCTAGAAAGAGAACAAACATGGGGGTTCATACACAGAATAGGCAGAAAGCACAGTACCCTATCTAGCCTCAACCAGTCGTTGACGAGTCGTTCTAGGGAGGTGACCATTATTGAGCGTCTGGGAAGAGCAAACGGAGGAATCGACGAGGGAACCCGAGGGAGAACACGGATTTAAAAGTTGTCATTTTTAGATGTGCACCTACTTCTTTCACTCCCTTTGTTGACACATTCTCCGTGAAAACAACTGAAATCTGGGCTTAATTGGGCTGGAGCTTTTGTGCCAAGGACATTTATCCTGAAATATAACCGATCCAGGTTTTAGATGAGTGCTGAACCAGAAGGCCCTGTAAACGACACAGAGTATATTACGGTATGCCTGCGCATCATATGTATATCCATATAAACATCGCTGTAGCTATGACGTAGACGTAGATGTCTGTCTCCTAGATAACCTACGAACTATCGATCCCCTCGCAGTCTCACCTGTCGAATTCGTACGACTCGCCATTGTCGCCACGGTAGATGTGGATGCTGGTACCGACGTGATGTCGCTCAATCGTGGTAATCGAATCTTTAAAGAAGGGGTGGTAGAATTCGGTTTGGGACTTGTGCTTGATTCAGATTTGATCGGAGTTGCGGCCACAGATGATGCAGACTTTCCTGTCTTGGTTATCATTAAAGACTTTTTACTAGAGGTCTTGGTGCTTTTCTGTACGTGAGGGGCGGAAGGGGTAGTCGACTGGACCGGAGAAACAGCCTTCGCAGGTTTGCTGTTACCATTTACTGGTTTCTCAGTCGTAGGTGGACGATCCTGCTTCGCATTCGAATCAGCCGTGGTCTCGGATGCTGCGGATTTCTGAAGAGAAGCGACAGATTTTAGGACAGTAAGTGGCTTGTCCGTAGGTTTCGTTGTTTTGGGAGGCTGACTAGCAGTGGAAGTTGATCGGCTGTCCGAGCTCGTGTCGTCCAAAAAGTCTACTTTGGCGCGCTTTGTGGCTGGGGCGGGTTTCCTTGCACTGCGCCTCCTTCCATTGCGTGTCTCCGGCAGTGGCGGTTGTTCTCGTGGTGCAGCAGGAGGCATTGAAATTGTAGGAGGCTCCACAAGATTTGACGAAGCTGCAGGCTCTACAGTTGTCTGAGCGTCGATCCACGCAATGTATGAGCGAACACCAAGATGGATATTTCAAAGTCCATAACTTCACCTTAATTTTCTTAGGTTCCGGGCTGGTTTGATGACGTGCAGGACTCTGATGTCGAAACAGAATTTGATTATCGACGTTGGCGTCCTGACTGTTTAGCGTCCCATTTAGCGCCGCTTGGGCTACAGTCTTGATTGGGGGAACCCTAGCTTGCAAACCCCACAAGAGCTTCACGTGCAAGGGTTAGTGTTAAAGGAAACGTGAGGATTCTCAAATCACCTGAGCTGCCGATATATCGTCGATGGAATACAGCCGGGGGGTAGGTTGACTTTTGGCAGGGAGTTCATCGAAATCTTCCAGTGAACTAAGTGGTGTAAGCGGTGAAGATAAAGGCGATTCGCGACTCGATTCTCTGGAACGTCAACTGTTATGGCAAGAAGCTTGGAGTGTGATCAGAATCCGCACTTACGTTGGCTGGGTACCATTGACCTTATTCCAAAAGTCCAATTTCACTACCCGTTCCGGAACTCTGTACCGTCTCCCGTTTATAGAGATTTCATCAACCAAGACCTTCTCCTCTTGTAAAGAGAAGATGTTATTGATAATTTCAATATTTCCGTTGTTCGGCTGGTTCGGTTTGGTGATTTCAATAGGAGTAGCATTTTGCTTTAGAATACGACGCTTTGGTTTCTGGCCACAAAAGTAAACTTGTACGAAGCAGTAACAAAGAAAAAGAGGAACTCACATGAACTTGTTCTGCATGGTTCGGACACATCCACTTAATCCCGAATGTTGGCATACTGGCCACTGGTGGATCTAAACAATCGAGGTGCCAATTGAGGTCACAATAATCGCATGAAATCATGCTTGTCCAAGTATCCGTATTCGCAAGCTTATTTGATGCTCTTCGAGGACGTTTCATCGGTGGAGGGGCAATATCAGTAGAGGGAAGGGCCGACATTCCACACTGATAACACAGGATAGGGTCGCCACTCCTATCCTTTAGTCGATGAGGATCACGGTCTTCAAGTTGACCATGGCGACTACACGATGTTAAAATGATAATAAATGCCAGGGCAAAAGACAAGGATGCGAACTAACTTTAAACGAGGTGGTTTAATCTCAGAGCTGTCAACATAGGTCCCTCTTGGTCCTGTGGCGACTAAAGAGTGATCAAATACTGTTTCATACTAGAAACCGCAACGAAATTGACCCACCATCTTTGAAAGTCGTCCGGATATCGTCCGGTAACCGAAACTCCGAAGGCATAGTACACTGCAGCTGGTGAATTAAAGGAGACATAAATTTGAGACTTGCAGGAAGTTTTGACAATGGATTCTAACCACGTAAAAAGAGGAAAATTTGGAATATCAGGTTCATGTCCGATTACCAAAGATGAAGCAAAAATTAACATACATTCTGAATAACGCAAGCAGGACAAAACCAGCGGTTCTCGCCCTCAGGTAGATCTTGAGGCTCCATAGGGGGATCCAAGCACCACAGATGGAACGCCTTTGGACAGCCGTCACAATACACCAGCGAGCCCAAATACTGACAAGCCGAGCAATGATCTTCATTCGGCTACGATTTTTGCAAATGTGTTATCCAAACCTTCGCTTTACACAAGGAACCAGAAACTCACAAGTGGAGGCCCATAATCATTCTGATTAAAAGTGATTGCCACGGGCTCTTCCTTTACTCGCTGTAAGTGGCCCAGCTTTTCCTTTTCCTTGCCCTTCCCTTTGTCCTTCCGCCTACCTGCAGTCCTCTCTTTCGTACCCACCCCATTAGCTGGGCCGCTCACAACCTGGATATCATCTGCAGAATTCGATCGAGAAAACACAGCTTCGTCCACGTCAACGACAGAAGGAGGCATGGAGGATTCTTGTAGAGGAGCTTGTATTTGAGCAGACCAAGCCGTCGCCGCCTCGTGGCCGCTTGTCGCCATATCTGTCATTGATGAACTGGGGTTCAAAACGCGAGCAGAAGCCCGCTGAGGACGAGCAGAAGAAGTTCTGTTATGGACCAAAGATACCAAATCAAAGAGGTGTGTCCAAGCGGAGGAGGAGGGGTTCGGGGGAGCGAGAAGAAAGCAACGAAAAGAGTCAGTATTTTCTCACCAGCAGCGTTTGAGAACTCACCCCTTGTTCGTCCGAGCTCGCTTTCTCCTTGGGCCATCCACATCCGACGAATTCATGATGGTGGTAGTGCCAGCCCCAATAGCCAGCGCAGAGTAGGTTGAACCCGGATCAGATACGGGCAAGTAAGAAAGTGTAGCAGAAGGCTTCTTGGTGTCTTTTCTGTTTCCTTGTTGCTGCAAGGAAAGCAGAGAAGGTGGCCCGGGCAGAATTTCTGTAGCTAGAGTAGAATCACCCTCCAGATGAGGGGGCTGAACTACAGGCACACCTCCGAGTAAAATTGGAGGAATGCTCTCCACTGAAGTCATCCGGTATGAGACGAAGGTATCGCAGAAATGGGAGTTCTATGCGCGAACCTCGCAAAGTGATGGCAGTTGCAAACAAAGTTTAGTCTACTACGGCTATGTACCACATCGACTCTAAACATTGAACCTGACTCGACTGCCACCCGACCCTGGCAGCGAGTCCCTCTATCATAAGCGTCGTCCCATGAATGATTCCCCTGTCCTCAATCCAAACAATTTTCTGCCGCCTCTTGAATATGACGAGTGTGTTTCCCTAGTGCTTCAGTATTCAAATCGCTGCATGATTCATCATCAGCCCAATCCATGGAGTTGTGTGATCTTCAACAGATGCCACGAACTTAGATACAAGATCCATAGCAACGAGCCGTAGCCGCAAGGTAATCCTGACTGGTAATTGACGGATTCTTCCAAAAAAGCGGTCGATCCCTGTGCTCCACAGATGCTGGGCGGAAAACAAAAGGAAGTGCTTCTCAAGAGAGAAGATGTAACTTGAAACTGAAATAGATTCACGTTAGGGTGTATATATAATGCTGAGGAGTGACCTTGATCCAATCACGACAATTCGATTTCATATATGCACACAGGCGAACCTTCGATATACATCGCTCCTCGGGGACCAGTAAAGGAAGCTGTGCTTGTAGAACGATTCTGATGATGAGTGGTGCAAAACAACAGGTTCCACGTAGAGTTCTTGATCCTCAGACAAATGACACTGAACTGAAAACCGTACACAAAGTCTGATGTCCAAGACCACTTACGCACATCTCATTATGTACTTACCAGATTGACTTCCTGCTCCCAATGCGGTTTTCACCGATTGCCCCCTTTTCATGCTGACGGTGTTAGGCCCGTTTCTGCTAAGATAGCAGTCGGGTCTGCCGTGTCACATCCTCCTTCCTGTTTCCCAGGTGGCCTATTCTGAAACATCCAGCGGTTGCCGAGGGTAGGCCAGATTTTGGAAGCCTAGTACGAATCTCCTCAAGAGAGGCGAGACTGCGAGAACACCGTCAATGCCCGAAGCCTTTGGGGGAGAGAATCCGATATTTAGGACGAGGAGGGTAAAATGACAGGGTCAACATGCCGCGTGAGATGGTCAACCGCTTGTCACTGCAACTTTCTACGATCTTACACGGTTGTAGATCATATCACATGATCAAACGCGTTATCAGATTGTCAACATGTACACCTAAAGGTTGTCACAATCTGTCTTTCCTTCTCTCATCCATCTTCTTCGCCCTCTCCCAGACATCAACCGTGAGCTCATCATCGTGCAGTGCGGTTGCCAATAGCCTACATGACTCATCAACACCAGAGAAGCGCTAGACGGCGAAAAGTTGACAGACTTTGCAATAGTCATTCTCGATATTAAATCATCTTGTGTGACAGCCTTATCCTCTTTTCGCTCCTGAACAAATTCACTTTCGATATACTGTAACAAGCGTCGCATCATTCGCGACGGGGGTGGGGGGAAGGCAAAGGTCGAACCACGCACAAGAGACATATCTTCTCCTACTTTCAGCCTTGCACCACTCTTCGATCCTCCTACCAGCTTCCTGAACGCATCAAGTTTCTCCTGATTTGGATAATTTATATCTTCCTTTGGTTTATACAGGCTGTCTCGCCTACTCTCGGGGATTTCCACAGCTACAACGATATCGGTCTTTAGAAGAACTGTCAGTCGAGAGAAACACTACATGCGCACAGAGCTTACTTCGAAGAAAGCATTCTTCTTTCCTTCACTTATAACAATAAAATTGATATCGGTGGCAAAAGGAAATTTACTGAACGGGAATCCGTATTCTAGGGTTTGCGACGACATGACCTGTTGAATGGCCTGGAGATTCATGATGCCTTTGAAATAGATCTAAGATTTTTAGGGAATAATCTCTTGGATACAACTCTCACCCTTCTCATTCAACTGGCCTTCCTTGACTCCACTTTCCGTCATTAGGATTACAGACCCTGAGGCAACTTGCAGAAACCCAGAATGAAGATCTTCATCTTTGCTCTCGGGCACAAAGCTCCCAGTGTTCAATATATCAAGTGTCAAAGGAAGGAGCAAACAAAGCGGTAACAGTTCTGAAAGTATCCAGAATAAAGTTGGCGTTGTGGACGTGGATATTGGTAGAGGAAAGCGAGTGAGAGCCAGGGGAGGGGGAAACAACGCGGGTTGTCTTGATTGTCTGCGCCAACAATCAGCGACTCGACTTCAAGACACAAAGACACGCACACTCTTGCAATACATGCAAATAGTACCCATTCTGCGGCATCCAAATCACCACCTAATCCTTCTTCTCCTATCCAGTTCACAAGGTCGTCGTGAGTTGAACGGTCAGTTGCGGGGAATGAACAGAGCACGAGAGTTGGGACGTGGGGGCGAACGAAGAGAACATGCAAAGTAGGCACTTCAACTGCATCAGTTGTAGTGTCTGAAATGATGCTGGTGTGATAATCAGCGGGCCCCAATACGGACTAACCACACAAGACATACGTCTCGGTTGTAAGTATACCAACAAATGTCGCGACATCTGTTAGCTTCAGACGTTCCGCGGTCGATTTTTCATAAACCTAGATAGAAATCAGTTGTTGAGAAAGAGGAGAAGGTGGGGTCTTGCACTTTACTTTGACGAGCACACCCAAAGATGGGTGATCAGGGTAAGGAGACTTGTAAGGTCTGCGAGATTGATACTCGACGCTTGAACTGGCTGTGGCGAAATGTTACCAAGCGTTCAAGCTTCCGGAGTTACTTACATACATGTAGCTGCATCGTCACCGTCCAATTCTTTGGCGCACCAATCCGTCTCTCCCGGAACTGATACGACCCAGAACGAGTTGCATTCCCGTAAATCTGCATAATTCACATGATCGTCGAAACTATGTTCGTTAGACAGTCCCCATCCGCCACACTTATTTCCCGTCAATCTCGAGAGATACATCTCGGGAGAAGACGGTGTGTCCTGAACCATACCACGAAATTGGACGAGGGATCTATCCCTATCCGCGTTCGGAGGGTTGTGCACATTGAGCGGGGGTATCTGCAGTTACGGCCATCAGTCAAAGAAAGATCCGTTAGACGCGAAAAACTCGTACCTGGTGAAAAGCACTTGATGAGCTGAAAATGGCAGAGAAATGGGTGGATACGAGAGACGGAAAGTCCTCATTTTGATGAGCAGTGTTGTAAAGATCCAACAAAGCAGCAGAGGGATTGTATGTCGCGTCGAGCGAGATGGAGGAGACCATTATTATTTTGCGTCCCAACAGGCCTATAGTTACTGGTGGTCAGAGCGATCAATCAAATCGAAAGAATCGCGTGCCAGAGTTTACTAGTGCACCGCCACTCCTCTCAAGGTAAGTGAACTAGTGCCTGTTTCTTCCTCTCTCCCTCTCTCACTCTCCTCGCCTCTCCCTGTCCAAGTTCTCTTCACCTCTTTCCTTTTTATATTTTCAAGTATGCTACCGGGAGTAGGATTCGATGGTACTACACACTGCTACACTCTCCTGCGCGCATATCCCATCGATATACTCTGATCATTTAGATGCCTTTGCAACAAACTTAATGAACGAATACACGGAGAGAGCCAATCGGAAAGCTAATAAGAAACCAAAGGCTCCCAAAACGTCCGTATCTCCTACCTAATAGTCTCCAATCAATTCTTCCATACTGATCGCTCCACAGCAGAAGCCGCACAAGAAATCTATTCATGCGCTTACTAGACATCTTCCGCATCAAACACTTGTTCAACTACTGCAAATTAGACCGCGATGACCGCTTCTTTCCCATACAAACACCACCTCATTCAGCGATCTAAGGCGGAAAGTCATCTTTTGTCTTCCCATCCAGCTGCGCTGGAACTGTTGTTTTCCTACGTTTATAAACTCGAATCTTCTTGTTCAACACCATTTTGTCACGTCTTCTTGCTTTTGGTTTGTCATCACCGGATCAACCTCGATTTATATTCATACTGTAGCTAATCATCTCGAGAAAATTGGTCACGATCACATTCATTCATGTACTGAACAAAAAAATAAAATCGCTCTTGTTAGTCCTGGTCAGGTTTGGTTCAATGGCTTATCGACCTCTGTTTTCGCTTGAATCCAGCGAATGTTCAGATCAATCTTCTTTCCTGGTACATTCCTCTCCGCACCCTTCATGACCGGCCCTTGCAACTATTCTCACCCTCGGGATTCCTCAATAGCCACCGTAAATTTGCCTCCTCGGACTTGATGATACAATTGGGTTTCTTCATTGCGAGACCCCGATACGATGAATATTGCCAGCTCTTGAGGGTTACTTCCACATAATGATCAAGGTCCATCATCCCAGAAGATAGGTTGGCCATTAGGGGACAACAAGTCCCGTACACAACTATAGCCGAGATGGGGGAGATCAACGAGGGTTTATGGCTCCAAATCAGCTTTTCATGATCTGACGTTTGGGGTTGGGCGAAGTTGTTTGGCTAATTGGTCTCGACAATTGGACTAGATTTCCTTCCGTCGGGCTGCAGCTTCCGCAACCCTGGAGAAAGGATCATATAGACCCCTGGATGAATCTTTCTGGAGCAGCCCCGTCTCAAAACAGCACCCCAAGAATCCGTCGAATCTGTAATATCGCCAACAACACAGTCATATAGCAGAGCCATCAGCGATAAACTTGGCCGTGCGCACTACAACTGATGGTATTAACAGCCGCTTTGGCAACAACTCTATCGGGAGTCGTTTTTAGAGGTCCCTGAATCTCTCCACGTCCCAAGGATTAAGTACCCGGCTCCTCCTACCTCGTCCACAATATCAAGTATTGTGATATTTCAGTCAGTCGGTCGCAATTTTGCCGAATAGGCAGAGACATGCGAATTGCGAGGAGGAATCGTGATCGTCAACCCCACACCGGCACCTTTGCCGTAGATATGGCGAGTGCTTACCGCCCCATGGGCGCACAACCATCCCTCTAAAAAAACGAACACACCCCGCCTTCGGACCCACTAGGCCACACAGAGATAGTGCCAGCATTAGTTGCTAAAATTCCTGAAAGGACGCGCATGCACACTGGCTGATACCAGAAGCAAGAGATTCATATCTTCGCTGAACACATATTCGCCTAGGTGGTGATTTACGTCATCACAACGTCCAGGAGAGATCGGGAGGTGATCAAGATTGCATATCGGGGTGCCGGAGAGTCCGGATACTGAACGCTAGCATCTGGTACAGGAGGGACGGATTCGCCTTCTTCCCCATGACGACGGTCGCGAAAGCCAATTAGTCATCCTCGATGGGGCACGAGCCTCGGGCCTTGTTTGATCTTGGCGTCATTAGCATGCGACTTGTAGTTGATGACTGCTTACTGTGAATTAATCGTCAGTTGAGCGGAAGGAGATAACTTGAAAACTATCCTGTATAATCAAGGATTGATGTGTTGCTTTGACTATCCCGCAAATCTTCTTGTCTTACGACAGATTGGGATCAACCCGACGCATCCCCGACGAGTCGGAAATTCAGCACCCGGTAAGAATAGCGTTCTAGTATAAAGGTGGTGGATTGCGGCCCAACGGGATAGT
Source organism: Sarcodon sp. MG97 (assembly GCA_003313065.1). Taxonomy (NCBI): domain Eukaryota; kingdom Fungi; phylum Basidiomycota; class Agaricomycetes; order Thelephorales; family Thelephoraceae; genus Sarcodon; species Sarcodon sp. MG97. The sequence goes on from QGOD01000093.1 coordinate 19,568, forward strand.
GATTGGTTCAATTTTGAAACACTTGGTAGAAGTTGGCGAAGTGCAACTTTGGCAAGGGTATCTGTATACCACATGCGTGCATCGAGGCATGACCCGACGGAAGCATTCGCCATCCCATGGCGGGAGATCATTAAGTAAAATGGCAACAACGGGGTTCGACAGGGTTGGAATATGTGTATGGAAAGACAAGCTTTATGTGATGCGTGGATGTCGTGATAAAATTTTACCTGCAGTAGAAAAGCTGTTACTCAAGAGAAGGGTCGATAAAGGAGCAAGGCTTGCTTCGATAACTTCAATCACAGACAGAAAGTGGCCCAGCAACCGAAGAGACGGTTTTATTGACCAGCGTCGAACTTGCTTGACTGAAAGACGTTGAACTGCGATCGCAGGGTTGACTGACAGATCCAGCTCACGGCGAAGAGGTGGTATGTATGAAAATAGTACGACGCGGAGTCGCTACAAGACATCAAGCAAAGACCCGACAGAATTTGAGAATGTGACGAGATGGCAGACGTGGAAAGCAGCCTCTCCGTTCGAGAAGGACGCCTGTTCAAGGCCAAAGTAAACCCAGGAGGAAAGCAACAAAGCAACAAAGAGGACAGTGACTGTGAGGAGGCCGAATTGAGACATGGGGATGTGGAATAAAAGGACACGGTGTGAAATTGTATGTGCAGCAGCATGGATCATTGATCCTGATAGATCACAAGTTATGGAATGCGGCAGCATTATGGAGAGAGCAGTGCGGATGCCGGATCCGCTTAACGACCCTCGACGACTACTGGAGTCTCACAGGGGGTCGAAGCCGACGAGTCTGTGCAGCGAAACCTTCAGGGGGAGATCATAGATTGATAACCACCAAATAGGTTGGCAGCAAAAACGGTCATCGTCCGGCGGTATCATGTTATCGTGACCCACGAATGTGACTGCAATTGAATCCGTGATACTCAAGACTCTCAAACTAGGAATGTGCGCGAGTCTTGTCTTCTTACCTCTGCCTTGCTATCGTCTGTCCCATCTTTCGTACGTTTTCTTTCCCGTTGTGGTCCATCCGCCAGTGCTTAGCATTTTCCACGTCAGGTACTGAGGATTACCTTCATATGCATGGCATTTGGGAACCAATGGCATCTTCACCAGAATCGTAAGTGCAAATTGTTTGCAAGGGGTTTATATCGTTGACTATTTTCATTCATCAAGCTTTAAGCAACCATTGGAGCCTCTATGCCTTTACGCCATCCTCAATTGGGGTGTAGATTTCGCCTCATGGCACTGGCTGCTGTTCGTCTCAGACTTGACTGGTGCTCGAGGCACATCGTTCCACGTCATTCGAAACACTCTTCACTCTCCGTGGAAATTCGACGTTTCTGCAGGCGATGCGGTTAGATCTAGAGAGACGATATGTATAATCAAAATTGGGGATCTGTCTTCCCTAGGCTCGCTATCAGATATCCTCCTCGAAATGCACGATACACTCAAATACGTGCCCGTTCCTGCACTCGGTCATTTTGATATGTGCACGAATTCGGAGTTCACCTGCAGGACGTGGTTCCTGTCAGCGGTCAGGGCTTTGGACGAGAGAGGGTTCGTAGAATGCGAAGACATTACGAAGCTCGAGAAAGAGATAAAGTGTTTCGCTTTACAAGCATCCGCAGTTCACTCTGCAAAAGGCCGATGGTTATTTTTTGTTTCACAGTTTTGTTCTTGATAACCTTCTTCATTGTCTTGGGCTTGTTGTTTTTAGTGGTTGTCTTAATTATCTAGTTGTTTGCGTTCTATGTACTTGTAGTTTCGACGGCATCACTGTAGATTCTAGGAATTCTAATATCCGGACTCTCCTTTTACATTGGCATGAAATGGAATTGCGGACTTTTTGATTGCACCATTTCAAACTTGGCTTCCCACATTATTTACTTCCGTCTTTTTACATCTGATTTGATGGATGGTCGTCGTCGTCGTCGTTATCGTATGTTATCTCGCTCGGTCCAATCCTGTTTACTCATGCACATCTCAGGGACTATGTGAACACAGGATACATGTAGTTATGCCGGACCTACGCTAAAAATGGAATCTACTCTCTTTCTGCGCATGGGGCTAGACTGGTCTTTTAATTCCCTTGACGTGCCCCCGTTTCGAGGGTAACTGCAGTGGGAGTAGGGAAACTAAGTATGAATGATCAAGGGGCCAAATCATCGCCGTTAATGTCGGATGTTGAATACAATGTTCTGCTCTCCGACCCTGGCTTGGCTACCATTCGGAACCTACTACTTGACTACTTGTACATACAAAGCTCAAACATACTATTTCTCAGCTCCCAACTTTCGCTGATTGTCATCGTTTAGGGGACATAGGTCCGAGTCTCTCGGAGTTGGAATTTGTCTCCTGAATCTAGGGGACAGCATGTACTTGCCTCTTGTACGCATAGTACTAGTATTAGTAGAGTATTACATGCAAGCGCCTTGCCGCCATTTGAAATGGATCATCAGCTCGGTCCGCCTGCTCACGTGCAGTCAGCCAACCGAGGAGCGTCGGTCGGATCTCCCAACCCTGAAACCAACCCAGCTGGTCCGACGATCTGGGCATTCGACCAAGTAGTAGTAGTAGTGTCGTAACTCGCCCATATGGTTTGTTCCTTTGCGAATACTCCGAGTTTTTGGATTGGAAGCTTCCTACTTCCTCCGGATATATAACCCTCTAATTCCGGGATGGCTTCAAGTATGTACATAATCAGCTGACATATTGGGAAACCATTCAAAGACCAAAAAGAACTTTACATACTCACCCTTGTTTTTTATAGATTCACAA
>QGOD01000093.1:22388-48117 GCA_003313065.1 Sarcodon sp. MG97
AGATTCCTGAACAATTGACACATGCCCTTCTTTTTTTGATCTGATTTGCTCCCGCGCATGATAAACCGAGCGCACAACAAAAACTGCCTTCCTCGCTGAGTACCCGTCTATTACATGTTCTGGCGCCTGACCCTGTCTTTTGGGATCTAGGCCCTCTTGTCTAGATTCGGTAAAACTTCTGATCTCTCGAAGTGTGTGGCATGTTTGTCCCACTACATGATGGGGACCGCAAGGTCACTGTCAACTTTGGCTTATCGTCTCAAGCTGGGCCAGGGGTATTTGGGCGACAACTGGCTTCAAAAAAGTCTAACCCCCAGATGGGAATTACACCTCGTGTCGGTCGGAATTCCCGACCGTGTTCCAGGTATAAGTCTGGCTAGGCCCTGCGTCTCATGATTCCAACTAAAAGGGCTGAGTATGTGTTGGCAACTCGCCCCAGCACCATCGATGGGTCCTCCGTTGCGTGCGCGCTGCCAGAACGCTTTTTGTTCTCCCACCATTTCGGGAATGCGGCTCGTTCAAGAACGCCAACCGCTCTCACACCGCTCCGACATTGATTCCGTTAGCCCCACGATTGAAGGGAAGAACAGGCTCCTACACGCCGGACTTTCTTCGTTGTCGCAAGCCCATGGAACTATCCTCGGCTTAACATCCTGGCCTATCCTGGCATCTAGTAACCGGTCCTATGGCGTCCTACAGCAAGGTCGTTATCTCCGGCAGCAACCCCTCCAACCGGGAGTTGTAGAATCCGGGTTTGTCACCGCAATATTCACTTCTGGACATCACTGCGAAACCATTAATAATTTAGCATGTGGCCTAAACAATCGATTCAATCCATCTTCAGTCACAGAGAACTCTGGAATCACAGCAATTTATTCACGTACGCGATAGACCCATCGACTCCCACTGGAGGCAGTCCCAGATTGAATTGCTGCGTGGTGAATACCTTGTCCTCTCAGCGGTTACATTTGACCCGCTCTGAGGGTCCTTCTCATAATTTTACCATAGTTTCGGCATACAATTCATTCCTCGTCTGGGTTACGAGTCCCGAACATCCATCCATTCAGTAAGTAGGTATATCTGTTCAATGATCCTGTCTCACACGGTAACCCAACGACAACCGATACCATAGTTCCACGAGTCGAGGTAATTCAACGACAGACCAACCGCGACATCGGTCTTTGGCAAGTCAGTAATTTCACCAATGGACGCCATCGATGTTTATAACTAGGGCTAATGATAATAGGTATCAAGTTGGAACCAACATCTTGTTCGACTACCACCGACGGCGGTACCATCACCAACACACTGATCAACAAAAACTCCATGCTGCAGCACCTAGACCTCGATTATACATCCCGCGTGAGATAATAATTCCAATCAGAGATTTTCTTATCCGGGTTGACAAGGTCTGTATATCCCTGGAACCTTGATCGCGGTCTTTGATGCTCCACAACTCACGAAAGTTATGAATGGAACTCACTACCCCAATTCCAAAACCGTCTCTTCTTGCACACTCATGGGGCTGAACGAATGCCCTATATGAATGCATTCCAGCAGATGACTCACCTCTTTATATGGGTTGCGGGTGCGAATCACTACTAAATCTCCCCAACTGCACACTCAAGCATTCTAGATTTGTCGCCATCTCGCAGATCAATAAAGGTCTTATATTAGCGAAAATTCGCTTTACAACATTGGTACAGCGGTCAACAACGTCTGACTCAAGAGCAGCTCCAGCTCCAGCTTCCACAGCTGTACAAACAAATTACGAGAAAAAGGCTCCACAACCTCAAATACGCTATCAGCGCCGTCCACAGTTGAGGGGGGGTGTATCCTGATTATATAAGCATTACGGCACACATTCATCTTTCAGCCCAAATCCTGTCATTTGGTCCTTGAAACATCAAGATCAAGGTATATCGTGCAAGAACTAATAATTAATAAACTGGTTATGTTGCACATCAAAACAAGTAGGTTGCAGATGGCTATCCCAATCCAATATTTAACCTGAACAACGTGCGGCATAACAACAATCATCCATATTGCGAGACTACATGTAGGGACGAGATGAAATTTGAACGAGATACGTTAAACATGATCAAGAGAAAACAGATTTTTGCACTATTAATGTTACTGCTATCCCAAAGTGAAATATCACATAGAAACCGCGACTTCACCGTTTCGCTCCGCGACGGTTTGGAAGTTTCTTGATCTGTCTGGAACCTGGATTGCTGGGGGGTGCTCCGATAGTGAACAGCGCTCCTCCAGGAGGTTGAGGAGACGATGGTGCACTGAACGGAGAGGCTGGCGATTGTGCCTGGGGTGTCGTTGACTGACCGAATGAAAAGGCACCAACCGGGTTCGGATTGGTAACAGGAGATGCCGGTTGGAAACTGAATGGGTTAGAAGTGCCTGCGGAACTACCGAACCCGAAGGACGACGGTTGGTTGAATGTTGATGGGCTACTTGGTGCCGAGGCATTTTGTTGGCCAAAGGTACTGGTAGCCGTACCTTGAGAACCAAAAGTAAACTGTGTGGTGGTTGTAGTAGCAGGCGACGGCTGTCCAAAGCTGAAGGGACCAGCGCCTTGTCCATTTCCACTCGGCCTCTGACCAAATCCAAATCCTGCCGACGCCTGATTTTCAATATTCGTGTTGATTTCGGGCAATTTCTGCGCTCCAAACCCAAACGGCGAAGTTGACGAGCTCTGCTGGGTGTTGTTTTCCCGTTTCCCAAAAGTGAATGGTGCAGACTGTGAGAAGGAAGGTTGGTTAGGAACGGACTCCTGTCCAAATCCACCAAACCCACTACTACCAGAAGAACCAAAATTGAAGCCGCTCGCAGCAGGTTTCACTTCCGGTTTATCTTCTGGTTTCGACGCAAATGCATTCGACCCAGAGGAGGCACCAAAAGTGAAAGGCGTCGAAGAACTTCCACTTGCCGTACACTGATCAAAATTGATGTTTCGTGGGGTAAAAAAGTTGCTAGTATTCTTGTCATTCACATCCATGCTCCTTGTAGGACTTTCCTCCATCCTAACCTCCTGATCATTCTTCGGAGTTGCAGGCCGAGGTAGTCCCGTGCCAAATGACTTGGCAGTGTCTACAGCAGCGGTCGCAGTGGATCCAAAGGAGAACACTGAACCGGAACTAGGTGTTGGTACGGTTACAGACAGCGGAGCCAGAGCTGGGGAAGGGATACTGCTGAATAATGCAGAATTCTGTTTCTCTATGGCAGGTGCCGTGGGAGTGGGATTAAAGCTAAATTTGGCCGACACGCTCTGCTGTTGTGTATTGAATGCAAAGTTGAATGGAGGCTTGGCGACACTCTTCTGTTCATTCATGGAAATAGGCTCGAAAAGTGTCTTGGAAGGTTCTGCGGTGGTCACTGGAGCGGCAGGGGGATGGTTAAAAGCAAGAGAAGGCTTTGGAACCTCAGACTTCTCACCAGTACCAAATTCTGAAACTGAAGTAACCCCACTACTAGCAAAGAGGGAAGGTGCCTTACCGGCATCCTTAGTTGAAGGGAAAATGCCAGTAGTAATGTCTGGTTTCAAGCCGCTGATCTTTTGGGAAGGTGATTCTCCGGTATTCGAACCCGAAGGTTGTGCAGCCGTCAAACCAAAGAGTGACTTGGATTCTGTTACACTAAAGAGCGGTACAGGAGGTGTGAACTTCGTTTCCGTTGACTTGGCAGGTGTCTTGTCTTCAACACTTTCAGGAGGAGCAGAATTAGTTGCGCCAAATAGCGGTTTCTCGCTCGTTGAGGTTACGTTAGCATCATCAAGGAGGCTAGGTTTTGGTGCGGGTGAAGAAGCGCTGTTGCCAAACAATGAAACAGTTTCTGGAGGTGCGCTCCTACCCTTGTCTGGAATAGGGGAATTTCCAAATAAATTCGTACTAGGCGGGGTAGGTGGTGCTGACGCTGATTTATTCAAGAGTGGGGAATTGACGAAAAAATTTGGAATGGTGGGAACAGGAGCAGATACGTCAGATTGCTGGGATGCTGCCTGCGGTGTAGGTGGAATGAGGGATATAGCAGGTAGTGGGGCCACAGGCGTTGACGGAACTGGTGCAAATGAAAATGTAGATTGTGAGGGAGCGGATGATGAAGGAACAGAACCGGTATTCTTTCTGGGTTCTTCCGGGAACGTTGCCTTCGTCAGCGAGAAGGGAAGGGAAGGGATAGGAGGATCTCTGGCATCCATAGCGGCAACAGAAATTGGTGCAGATGGCGTCTAAGTCATGTTAACAGAATGTCCAGTTCTCAGAGTCAGGTGAACCTCACCTCTAACGCAAAGCTGAACGTTTTTGGAGCTTCGAAAATGGGCACCAGTTTCGGGGTTTCTTCCACGTCCCCGGTCTGATTCGTGGAATCTTCTTCATCATAGACGGCTGAAAACCTGTTTTTGCTTGGTCTTGTTGATCCAGGACGCTCAATGTGTTGGCGAGATATCCTAGTACGGCCAACACGCAAAGACGAAGTTTCACGACCATTGACGCGATGTTGCTGTACAGTTGGCTCTTGAACAGGAACTGCAGCTACGTCAACACTTACGCTGTCCTCGGAAGTCTTGGTAACCATTGGTTCGACGTCGACACCTTCAGTCACCATAGCCTCGGATTTCTCCTTTTTCTCTTCTTCCGCTTCCAATTTTCTGCGTGCTAACAATTTCTTCATCCCGCCTTGTCCCGTGTACGGTTTTCCGCTCTCGTCTTTCTGTCTCTTCTTCTTTCTTTCTGCAGTACCGAGGCGGGGCATTTCATCCTTGCCCTTGTGCATTGGAACAATCTGATGTACTTTTTTCGGCTTGAACATGTCTGGAATTGCGCTAGATCCACGGAGGCGAGTAGGCAAAAGAGGAGTTCTGTATACAGCGAGTTCAGATAGGGCGATCTCGCTTGCGTTGACCGGGCGAAACGAAGCTGGGATGGGGGTTCGACGGGATGACAAGATGAAACGTGTAATAATACTTACGATCAGTGCTAGGAGGGGGTCCGTGCGTTCCAAAGAGAAGACTGCTTGCTTGGCGCAAAGGAGATCGAGTCTATATAGGAGGATTAACTGGTAAAACATCGGCGGCAAAACACAATAACGTACTGGACGATGAGTCTGTGCCAAGGATCCAAGCGTTACTGTTGGCTGTGCCGACGAGCTTCTCTGCATCGGATGCGCATCAGGGGGAGGTTTCACAAAGATTGGGTTTGACATAAGTGCCGTCAACGGAGGAGGCTCAGAGGGATCACGTTCCTTTCTTTGGGGCTTGGGACCATAATCAGCACCTGAAGGATGAGGACTAAGGGTTGTACGCATGCGGAAAGGTGTGCGCGTTGGACCCATCGAGCGATCGTGAGAGAATGAGGTGACGGACTGCTCTCTTGACTGAGGAAGAGGAACCGTGGTAGGATCTCTGACGATAAGGTGAGGTACCGGGTCCGGCTTTGCACGCGAAAATTCAGGCTGAGCATAAGTAGTCTGGATGGGAGAGTACGTGTAATGTTCCAAATGGTCTTGCTGCTGTCGCTGTTCTTGAGTATCTGAAGGAATATTAACAGACACGGGAGAGAAAGCAGTAGACTGGGTGCCTTGAGAGCGCGGATCCGCCTTTGCTGGAGAAGAGAAAAGAAGTTTCGGAGGGTCGAGGTAGCCTTGAGTTGGTTGAGGAGAAGGACTAGCGACTCTCTGTCTCTTGGCCACCCTTGGCTCTTGTTTATTACCATCGCGAGGAGACTGGGGAACAATAAGACGTCTCCTTTTGCCGGGCGTGTCCTCGAATTCGTTTCCCCCTGCAAACCAAGAGAGCGGAGCAGTGACGATATTTTTAATCGTAGACATCAAAGAAGAACGAGGGGGAGGTTGTCTTCTGGCATAAGGTTTTTGTCTGGAACGCGGGTTTGGCTGACGAGGAGATCGGTGCGACTGCATCACAGAGGACAAAAGAGAGAAGAGACAGATAGAGTATGAGTCGATGAGCACCGAGTTCCAAACTGGTCCTGGTCAGTGGCTCGGTCACAATCCTGTCACGATGACGCGTGACACGACAATATCCCTTATGGAACAAAAGGCTAGGTCGCGATTGTCGCTCTCTTGTTTGCCCTTGTTCATGAAGTCAATATGCCTAGGGAAATTGTCACTATTCAACTAGGTCAATGCGGCAACCAAAGTGCGCGTCCAAACTCACCTTTGTCGCCATAACAATCAACCCTCACATGTATAAAGTGGGTTCCGTCTATTGGCAGAGGCTTTGTGCTGAACACGGCATAAACAAAGAAGGCATCCTTGAAGAATGGGCAACTGAAGGTGGTGATCGCAAGGACGTTTTTTTCTACCAGGCAGATGATGAACATTACATTCCGCGCGCCATTCTTATCGACTTGGAACCCAGGGTAAAGCATCATTCAGTCGTAGGATCATGAGAAAAGCCCTGATCCTGCTGTATTGTAGGTCATCAACAATATCCTGGCATCGCCATATGCCAGTCTTTACAACCCAGAAAATATATTTCTCTCCAAGGACGGTGGAGGCGCGGGCAATAATTGGGCACAAGGATATGGATGTGGTGAACGATTATATGAAGAAGTTATGGAGATGATAGATCGCGAAGCAGAAGGCAGTGATTCGTTGGAGGTGACTGATTCCTTCTACATGCGATCTCTGGGGGCTTAATTTTACAACAGGGCTTCATGCTCATGCATTCGATAGCTGGAGGGACAGGTTCAGGCCTTGGTTCCTTTCTTTTAGAGAGATTAAATGACAAATTCCCAAAAAAGCTCATCCAAACATATTCCGTATTCCCAAACGCGCAGGAGGGAGACGTTGTTGTTCAACCGTACAATGCGTTACTCACTTTAAAACGATTGACCAATCACGCAGACTCCGTCGTTGTGCTTGATAATGGCGCTCTGGCTCGTATCGCAGCAGATAGGTTGCACGTCCAGACACCATCATTTGATCAGACGAATCAACTAGTAATACTCTTCCTCACGATACATTTTTGGTTGTTGTGTTTACGCCAATTTAGGTATCGACAGTCATGGCTGCGAGTACTCAAACACTTCGATACCCTGGGTACATGAACAACGACTTGGTCGGCATAATCGCATCTCTTATCCCTACACCTCGATGCCATTTCCTCATGACTTCTTACACCCCATTCACAAGCGATCAAATTGACAAGGTCCCCAATTCTTGTCCCACAGTTGTGATTGACTTATCAGACATTCATAGGCTAAAGCCATCCGTCGCACAACTGTTTTAGATGTCATGCGTCGACTGCTACAACCAAAAAATCGCATGGTATCAACAAGTCCAAGTAAAACTGCCTGCTATATTTCCATCCTCAACATCATCCAAGGAGACGTAGACCCCACCGACGTATAAATCACTCTATACTCATACTCACATAAGCTAGTCACTCACTTTTAGATTTTATCAGGTCCATACCTCGCTTCTCCGGATTCGCGAACGCCAAATGGCAAATTTTATTCCATGGGGCCCCGCATCAATTCAAGTAGCACTAACCCGCAAATCTCCATACATTTCCACAAACCACCGCGTCAGTGGGCTGATGTTAGCCAATCATACAAGTGTCGCTTCTGTAAGTAATTACTTTCCCCACCTAGTCATACAGATACCATCAATGACGAGAACAAAATCAAAATAGTTGTTCAAACGAATGATCGATCAATTCGACCGACTGCGTAAACGTAATGCGTTTGTTGAACAATACAAGAAAGAGAAGATGTTTGAGAACGGTTTAGAGGAATTTGACGATGCTCGGTTCGTATCCTCAGGGCCCAGATGTCTTTGAACGTGATACTGATCTTGAAAATCTAGAGCTACAGCAGACGAATTGTTGAAAGAATATAAAGCGTGCGAGAGCTCAGATTATATCACATACGTAAGTTAAACGTCTTCAAGAGTCAATGGAATCTGAAACTAAGGTCTCATATGTTCAGGGTGCTGCGGACGGTGGTGATCCCGGATCATAATCATGTTGTACACCCTCTGGTGATACCTATGTATTTTTGTTCCAACATTACCGTGACCAATAATCATCACAAAATTAACAGCAGGCAAGTCTATTAATGCAAGGTGACGAGGAGTGTTTTACAGCAGACGGGGATGTCGTAAAAGAAGTGGCGACTACGGAGAGATCAAAATTTACGACTTTTTTGGTCCCTCCAGCTTCTTTCCAATGTCAGAACCTGCACATGAAGCATGAGAATGAAACCTGATCATAACGAAAGATGTTTACCACGAAGTTTGACTCCCAACACCCTCTCCAGCTTACCCAAAATCTGAGGATTGGGGATAGCCCTGCTGGATTCGTAATCCTGCAACACGGAGGGCTTCTCGTTAATCTTCTGAGCTACGTCCTTCTGAGACAAACCCTTCTCCAAACGGGCAGTTTGCATAGCCTACATAGCATCGTCCGCTCAGTAGACCCGAGACATAAAAAAGAGAAGGAATCAATGAACCTTTCCGACGCTAGGAGAGACCTTGGGGGGTGGGGCAACTTCGTTTTCCCTGTCGAGCTTAGCTATGCGTTGATGATCTGTGCCTAATACGTTCAGAATATAAGCTCTCTACTACGACCTTCAGAAGCAAAGGAAAGGCACCTTGGTGGGCTTTGTTCAGCCCGGCAGTGACCTTCTTATCGGTCCCAACGACAGCACCCACTCTACGAGCCTACAGAAACACGAAACTTGGGCATGAGAATCAAACCTATACGACGCAAGGCAGATACTAACAGCTGAAAACAATCAGTCAGAACCCGAAACAAAACCAAAATTGAGGAATCAGGCATGTGTATGTACCATTGAGATCGGAGGTGTTTCTGGTGACTTTTGGCGCTTTTACTTTATGGCCAATGACAACCTTGCTATCCCAATCGACGTTTTCACCCATTTTCGTAGCTCAAGTACAAGTGTAGTGATAGATAAGAGTATGAGAGACAAGGGCAGGAGGAGAAAACGAAAGGCTAGTGTGAGTGTGTTCGTTGGTGCTGTGCTGTGCGTGACACGCGTGACGGTTGACTCATGCAGACTCATTTTTACCACGCTACGTACATCTTGAAGACGGTGAAAGGACAAATTGGAGCCTCAAATATCAAGAGAGTCGAAACTAGTATCGTCGAAACTTTGTATTAACTCGTTACATACGGTCTCGGCCACGGCACGAACTATTACCTCTGTCTTATTCTAGTGAACGACATCATCATCATGATTGATGTTCGAGGATGATGGTAAGCGAAAGGGTCGTTCCTTACTAGACTATGATCCAGTACTGTAATGTTACACAGGCTGAGTTTGTTTTGCAGACATACACTATTCACTGGTCACCCTTGAAACGTAGTTCTAAGATTATCATTACAACACCGGGTAGTCAGGACACGGCCCTGTGTGATCTAATTAGATGCACTGCACTGCAACAAAGTCCTCCGGCAATAAATCCAATGGTGGCCGGTATAACATAGCCAGCCACAGTGATCCTACGGGATGATATGCTGGTTGAGCCGCCACCCATTTCGGCAACCGACGGAACCCTGTCCTTCGCCCATCCCTCGTCCAACAGCCTGACCATCATGTCATCGTCCAGCATAGCTAGCTCCTCCATATCCCAAGAGGTACAAACATCTACCATCCATCTCATTCTCCTTTTGCCCAGTTCCCCTCCTACACCTGGGGCTCGCTCCCTCAGCTTTGATCTCAGTTCTCCCACTTTCTCAATCGCTTGCCCTGTATATGGTGCCAAGTTATTCTCTATCTGCTTCTTGATGATGTTTGCAAGCTTTGGGCTCTGTCCGTTCGTAGATATCATTATTTGTAAAGGCCCCTGTCGGATCTGGGACCCGAAATAAAAATCGCACGATGGGGGGATGTCTGCGACATTGATGGGTATACGAAGTTTTCGTGCGAGCGTACATATCTCGCGCGAAGATTCGACGTCATCTATGGCAGTGAGCACCACATCGACATCGACCAAGTCATCAGGAGAGAATAATCGGTCGTGAAAGAGGATTCTGTCAGGGTGCTGGCGTATGAATTGGCTTGTAGTAGGATGCAGTCCTGCTTTAGGGCTTATGAGGGTTATAGATGCGTCTGCAACGAGGACGGATTCTATGCGGCCGGACGCCACTTGGCCACCTCCCACAATGAGAACCCGTTTGTCCTTCAATTGCCAGGCGACAAGGAGGGAACCTCCAGAGAGTTCCGATGCATTGGCAGCCATTGGTGTACGAACGCTCAAACACACTTGTACTCAAGAGAAAAGTGCCGAAACCGCTTTAGCGACTACTCTTCTCTCTGTTGATTGGAAGAACACTGGGGGATGGTATGAGAGATGCTATCTCTGTCACGATTGATCCAGGTCACAAAGGTCACAACTTTCGATAATGATACAGTATCAAAAGTAACTAGAGTTCCCGGAGGCTGCTTGCACAGGACAAGTTGTTGATGTGAGGTATTCCAGGAAACAAACCGCCGCGCTGTAATGCGAAGCTGTTCGATGATGGGCTGGGTGCTCGCAGGTAATTACTACAGCTGGGCATCAAGAGAAGATCACGGTCTGATTGGTCGATCGTGCTTCACGTGGTCGGGTATCAGCGAGTGCATGCGCGCCGCCATTGCCAGAGTCTCTTGGCTTTTCTTCTACCTGATACCAGGCAACGTCTGTAACATCTGTTATAACTGGGGTGTGTTTCGTTCATGAATCTTTCTCTTCTCGTCTGCTTTTCGTTCTTACCTGACCCCTTTCTTTCTGAAGCTCCACGTTATTCCGGGAGTCGACGTTGACCGTCTTTCTTCTTCATTTTCGAGTCAATCATTCTTTCCAGCACACTTTTCTCTACGACTTGTAGAACCACATTCTCCTGGAGAGGCCTTTTCTTTTCGAATCTACCAATATCCAAGTTGCCTTGGCTTCGCGACCCTATACACACATACACTTCGGCAACCAAATCGTCCAGTCTTTCCTTGTTACGGCCTCCCCTCCGCTATCCAACGCTGTCCTTTAGCCCATTCGATTGCTTCTTCTTACAGCTGCTGAACTTCCTTTGCTACTGAAAATGCCGTCCAAGAAGTTGATGGGTTTCTGGTGGTTCTTCAATTTATTACTACTGGCAGCAGGTACCGTCGCTCTCGCTTTTTCCATCGTTTGGAGACGTCCAAATCTCCTTACGAACTTGATTTTGGACAATACTTATCTCACATGTGCGTTGCCACTTTTCCCTGATTGTTCCAACTTTGGCTAACTACCGTTGTCATACCGATCAGTGGGTATTATCCTCGGAGCACTCTTCCTTGCTACTTGGATTATCTCTATTGGTGCTGTAATACAAAGGAATCATGTCACCATGGGACTGGTTTTTCTTAATTGGTCTCTTATCATCGATATGGGCTATCTATTGGCCCTTGGAACCATAATCTGGATTTATACATTACATGAGTTGGTAAACTTCCACGAAGCATATTCTGAACAAACTCCAGAGGCTCGTATCGCTATTCAGGACATGGTAAGTGCTCTTCGAACCTTCTACCACCCACTATTCTCATTTTAGTCACAGTTTAACTGTTGTGGCTATTTTAGCAACACTGATCTAGTTGAAATTGGTGGCACATTTTGTGCAAATTCCACATTTGTATCTCAATCCAAGTCTCTATGTTGGTCTCCGATTACAAGCAAGGCTGATTCTACCCTGGATCCAGTATTCACGTAAGAGTTATCCTTCCTAGTCATTTTACTTATCATTTTGACCTTCCGCCCTTCAGCACTGTACGCATTATTAACCCTTTCCTGACAGGCCCCTGACCCGCCTTCTGCGTAGATATACGGATTTATGGCCATTCTCGGCTCCTTTTTCCTGATCACGCTCTGCGTCATAAGCGAAGTACGTGCTGGGGATTCCTTTGCATATTTCTCGCCTCATTACTGTCTCTTAGCGGAAAACGGAGGAAAGGTTTAAGAAGATCGATGCCAAGCGAGGAGGACAAGGGTTTGTTTAGTCTGCATTTCTTAGGTATCATCATTACCCTTTCGCGGCTGGTCCTGTTCATTATCCAGCTCTCGCTTTTTTTTTCGGGTTCGTGTAGACTTATTCTGTTTGGCTGGGTCGTTGTTGTCATTCTTTTTAGTGTGTCCCGTTCGCAGGCTCGAGGACAACTTGGGGGAGTTTTTTTTTTCCTTTTCACAGCCAAAGTTGTTTGTGCAGGTATTTTCTAGCTCCGGAGGTAGCTAGGTTTGAACGAAGAGCAGTAACTCCAACTTTTTGCCAAGTTGTTGGCACATTCCTTTGAATTCGTGTCGAGATTTCTGCTGTGTGCATGTCACTCGAGGTTTTATCACGTCGTGAACACCCAGCATCATGCTCAATATCAATATCCAATGGGAAGTCTGTATTTGTACTTGCACTTGTTAGATACCATTTCTACTGCCTCACTTTTTCTCCTGACTCCGTTTTTCCAACCACGTCTCCAAGTCGCCTGTGGCCATCGCAATCCACTTGGCCTTTGCTCGGATACCGTCAAGAGTCTGGGCCAATACCAGATTGAATCTCGAAATGTCCTTGTCCTAAGATCCATCCAGCAATTAACTTCTAGATATACAAAGTAATATTGCTTTCATGCTACTGACCTTGAAGAATGCTTCGATGTCTTGAGCGTCTTGTTCCGTCGATAACCCAACGAATGCAAGCTGTTTGTTATACAAGAATTAATCACACAAGTATTTCGTCACTAAATATAGAAAATATACTTGGACTAGACGACTCAAAGTCGCATTCCCGGCAAATCTAGCATATATCTATGCAATAACTGAGCACGGACAAGGAACGAGAAATATCAAAGCTACGCACAACATCATAGTTATCTTTGAAGTATTTAGCAAGAATTCTCCTGGTCGCCTTATTAGACGACAAGCCAAAGTAGAAAGACATGAAATCCTGGTCTTTCACTTTGGTCGCTAAATACTCTAAAGTCTCTTGAGCGATCGTCAAGTCTTTGCTGGAGCACATTGCACGCCTTCAGGACGCATTATATACTCAGTACATGACGAAAAGAAATGTACATCTGACTCACATCGCTGCCATTCGAGCAGTAGGCGACTTTGGTTTCTCGTGTATGGCTTTCACAGCTTCATACTCTTCTCTGCCTCCGTGCCTTACCGCCTTCAACATTATTTGAGTTGATGTTTAAAACGAGCAACAAACGATGCATTAAAACTCACGATCAAGTATGTGATATTTTGTAGATCAGCAGGGATCTGGGAATCGTCTCCAGTCTTGAGGAAGTGCGCAAACCGGCTCTGGAGTTCCTTCACGACACTGATCACGGACGTAAGCTACTATGTAAAATAAGCCGACCAAGAACATACGCTTCATCTCCGCTGTCCGCACACGCGCTAATAGCTTGAGTCCTTAATAAGGTAGTATCCGGAGGTTCAGAGGAGGAATACTCAAAACCGAGCCGTTTGACGATTGGTGCAAAAGTTTCCTGCAGTCCATGCCTTGAATAATCCAGTGGTTATGATAGCTCGTTCATGACGTACCTTTCTAAACTCATCTGTAAGGTCCGAGACCTTCTGGTTCTCCCACCATGTAGTCAAGACACTCGCGAAACAACCTTCGATACCATTCCAAACGAGATCTGAAAATTTCATTTTTCAGTCTGGGAACAAAAACAAGCATGCTTATTCAGTGCACCCACATTCTCCGTCATTCTTGAAACCCTGAATCAATGTGAACGCTCCACTGATAGGCGAAAGCCCAGCTTTCGCCAAAGCAACACTATCATTGATCAGTACGAGTCGATCGTTTAAGGAGAGTATAGAATCTTCTTTTGCAGCTTCTTGAGCAATTTTCTCGAGCCTCTCTACAGTGTACGACACACGATCTACAGAGCTGTCGGTAATCGCAACTTGAGGAAATTATATAGGACATACAAACGCCAGTGCCTCCGGCGTTGAGTGAGAAGGGTTTACTAGTGTCCAGAGGTACGGATGCTTCCCGCTCATCGAGAACAATCGCGTGGTCTACAACCTTTTCGCCGTTATTGTCGACAGATAGAACAGCAAGGGGAACGGTCCTGGACGATTTGACAAAGAAATAAACTTTCGTGTAATCATGGCCAGAAAGTGGACCTACCAGATGGTTTCATTGTCCTTGGGCTCCGCAATACCAGTCTCCAATAGTCGATCTTGTCGAACTTGGATACCGTCTTTAGTTTCCGTTACCGTTATAACCGGGAAACCCATCTGTAACCCTTTGAGAATGTTTCTTTAGATAATCTAAAGTATTTACTTTGGAGACCCAATTGTTCATCATCTTCGCAACATCAATTCCTGTCGGGTGATTGAATGCTTCATAAACATCATGATTGTGAGCCGACGTACCACTGGCCTCTGAGATGCCTTCCCATAAATCTTTAGTGACACTATTCGCGTAGAGATGTCTTTTCAAATACAACGAGACTCCTTTCAAGAACTTATCCTCCCCTACATAGTTCGAGAGCATCCGCAAAGCTAGAACGACGAAAGTTTCCGTTCGTTCGATAATAGTCTTGAGAAATTGGAATAAAATAACACGCACTGGAAGCTGCCTTCGAGTAAGATAGAGCGTCGAAGATCTGCACCAAGATAGATAAATGAAGAGACACGTCTCGTATGAAATGGCACTAACCTGACTAATCTGATGGGCATCTGGACAATCCACTTCGATAGGGTGTGATGAAAGCCTAGCATCGAGGCTCAGCGCAGACTTCATGTGGGTATTAATGAATTCCGAATCGACCTTCCATTCTGGAAAAAGCCTGGGCCACATCATTAGGTAAAGTTCAAACTCAAAGATTCTGTGACTGACTTGTCTGGGAATAATGTGAGATTAAACAAAAAGTGATACTGTGATGCCTACCGATGGTTATAACTTCACCCATCTAGTTTCAGCACATCAACATAACTGTCAGCACGTTTCTTGTCATTAAAAAGTCTTGTTACAGACCATCGTCGCAAATCCTAAGTTGTCAAGTACTGTAAGACCTTAAGCAAGCTGATGTAACCTATATCTGACCTTCGTTGAGATAAAGATTATCCCACCAAGCCATTGTCGTAATATCACCAAACCTACGTCATGTCAGAACGACAGATACACCAAAGGTATTCACCTGTGAAGACGACTAACCACATATGAGCAACTTCATGAGATACTACTGTGGCGACCCTCTTTTTTGCAGCCACATCTGAATTTGTAGGATCGAGCAGGAATACACTAGTTCTGCCCGTAATCAGGCCCTAACGTTGGGATAATCAACTTGTCTTCTAATATTCTTGACAGTACAACGTACCCAATTCTCCATCGCTCCTGGGAAAATAAGTAACGTGTGATAAATGAATGAAGTGATGAAACGTAAAAATATAAGTACACACCAGCATCGAAGTCGCTTGCCTGGGACATATTTATCAGCATATGCGTCAATAACGAAAGTTGTTGACATACCACTAAAGAGTCGAGCTTGGGTAACGGATATTCGACATTAAAGAGCTCTTCATATAGAGGTAAGACTCTAGCCTTCACGTCAAGAGCAAACTGGGCCTGATGAATGATATCCGGGGTGGCTGAACATGGATTATCGGTTAAATAACAGAACACAGTTCACGCGCAGGGCAAAGTTTACCATAGACACGGAGAGGGCGGATTTTCCCGCTGAGCGGACTTTTGTAAGAGCTCTCCAAGTATTCAAAAGGTCCATTAGCAAATGCAACAAGGTACGTTGACATCTGTTCCAAAACATTGAACGAACAAACTCAAAAGGGGAAGGAATACCGACTCACGGGCGGAGATGTCTCAAACCGAGTGATCTTCCATTGATCCTTTGGTAGATCAACGCTCAAAGCGGAAAACTGAGATACCAGGGTGTCGTTTCCAGCATTAGATCCTTGATTGTAGACTTCCTCAGAAACGACCGGCATATTGCTTAGGTTTACAGTGTTTGACTTGGATATCATGGTTACAGTAAATGTGGCCTTCAAGAGCGGCTCGTCCCAGCATGGAAATGCTCTCCGTGCATCGATAGGCTTGAAAAAAAATTACTCCGTTAGTTCGTTAAAATTACCATACATGACATGATTTACTTCAAATTGGGTCAGTGAATAAAACTCATTCCTCCCATCACGCTCCCAAGAGGATTTGTAGTAACCTGTCATGTTCGAGGTGAACTTCCCATCGAAACTCAGCTGGAGCTGGGCTTTCGATCCAGCAGGCAGGGGTTCAGGTGTTTTGACCGAGGCCCGTTCCGTTTCATTATCCAAGATCGCCGACGCTTTGAACGTTTTCTGAGATTTAAGAATTGGAGAAGAGATCAATGCGTCCCCCAGAACAAGATCCGCAGCATTGAACGTGATCGTCGATGTCTCCTTCCTAACATCCAGGCTGGAAACACGCAAATTCAGTGCCATGTCTGGACTACGAGTTACATAACACAGGCAATATACATACTCGATTTTGACGAAGCCACTGAAAGTCTCCTTCTCAAGATCGGTCCACAGAGTTACGTCGTAGTGCGTAGGCTTTACATCAAGAGGAAGACGGTATTCTTCTGGTGCTTTATCTGCAGAGGGTGCGGAGGAAGCCATAGGAGCGAGATGAGAACAGAGACGACCTTGCGTTGCCACCTGTTTGGGACTGTACGGCAGCCATTGATAGTCGCGTGGATGTGCGAAACCACGAGGACTGAGAGTCTTCTTGACGAGCTGGCACCCGAAAACACGGATGGTCGACAAAAACATGAAGTTTTTGCCAGCAAAGTTGCCAAGCCGTTGACGTGTCCGATGTCCGATGCTCGAATTTACGTCAACTCCGGATGATGAACATCCTATGGTTCTATCATGTTTTGACAACATATCATTACAAACAGTACAAATAATCTTCTCATTAGTCGTCTTTAGGCTTTAGACATTGCTCCCGCCTCTATACTTCTGCAAGATGTCTGGAAGGGGTCGAGAGGTTAGCGTATTTGGCATCTTCTTGACAAGACTGTTCCGGTCATGCTCTTCAATCTTTTGTCGGATGTACTCGCATATTTCCCGGTTGATGTCTACATTTTCTTCGCACGCATCAGATAACTGTCGGCCTCGAGTGGCATATTCTGCTTCCAGGTCGATGAGGCGATTGAAAATTCCCGTGCTTGGTCCGAGCACACAAATAAGTAAGGCGGTTTCTGCATTTGAGAACGAATCGTACCTCTCTGAATGCATATGTTGCAAATCGGAAACAGCAAGCTGGAGAAGCCTACTTTGGCGTATCATTGCTCCATTATCAGCCTGCTCAAATCGTCCGGAAATCTTCTGAATTATGACCTAGAACGAGGTGAATTTCCATTCTCATGTCTTTACAATTTGCAAACCTCCTGTATTTCATGCAGAACCTGATTCATAGTCACTAGTCATTTCAGGGTAAAGTGGGCCTATGAAAGCTTACATCGACAATCCCTTGCATATCCCTCCTGCTGTCATCATAAGAAACATTGGCATCTTGAATATCCGCCTCGGCCGCGATCTTTCGAGCAAATCTGCGGGCTTTCTGTACGTCCACACCAGCACTTAACTCTGCAAGGAAAATTAATAAGGTTAGCGGTGATTTCACGTTCAAACGTACTAGATCTAGTCGTAGAGAAAAGGTTCTTCGTTCCACCTTGAACATCATTTTTCGTTACTGATTCTTCCTTCACAATAGGCGCAAACGTGACTTTGTTAGTCGCACGGCTGACAAACTGTTCGACACGCTGATCAGGCAGAGGAGGTACTTTGTCATGGTTCAGATTTGCAGGAAGGACACGGTGATTGACCTTCTTGGGAGAACTCCTAAGGCGACGAGAAAAAGTCTTCTCCGGAGATTCGTCCTGCGTCAAATCTATCATAACAATATCTGTAGGCAAATTTCTAACAGTAGAATCGACCTTCAAGCTTGTCAGCCACTCATTTAACGAAAGCAGAAACAAACAAACATCCTGTATAGGCTCTGTTTTCAGCCTGAAACGAGGAACGGGGCTCGTGATCTGGAAGGGGAATATTAGACTTCTGAATGTGGATGTCTGACCGACTTGCCTCATTGCTCTTTTCCACTGGTTTTATTGACTTTGATTCAGGTCCAGAGACGGATATGCTCCTCAGGAGCTTGGTGCTTGGCCTGGCCTCTACGACGTGGCTTTCAGTTCTAGTCCTTGCATCAATAACAGAATTTTGACGAGCAGCAGCAATGTGAGAATCTTCTGGCGATTGAGATGGACCAGCATTCTTGGAAGAATAATCAACAGCAATCCTTGTAGGCTTGTTAACATCGATCTTCTCTTCGTGCTGGGCACTAGCTATAGTAGAATTGTCAAGAGGGGACCTGCGTGCACCAGAACATCGAGTATCTTCTTGAGCAGCAGCCCCAGTAACAGTTATAGCTTCGTTCAGATAGCAGGCTTCATCAGTAAATATTGCCGAGTTAAGGTCAGGTTCTGAGACTGCGGGCGTATTCTTTGAGAAATCAGCAACTTCCCATGGCGCTTCCTTCTGCTTCTTGTTTGACTTGATGTTGCCAAGTGCCGCGAATTTCTTAAGCTCCTGATCCAAAGTCATTAGTATTATATAAAAATTGCGAAAAACGTCTGCATACTTGTTCACTGCTTTTACTGTGAACGTTAGTTTCGGGAGATCTTTCAGCTTCAGTTTGTTTTGCTTTCTCTTCCCCAATTGCAGGAGCAGTCTTGTTTTGAATGGGAGCCTCCAAATGTTTCGTCTTAGTTTTTTTCGTTTTAGATGCCGTGCCCTTGGTTACTTTAGTAGATGTGGATTGATTGTTCTTGTTCTTCATAGCAGTTGCACGAGTTCCAGTCACTACGCCAGAAATATGCTCTCCAGTATCCAAGACTTTAGCCGAGACATTTCCAGGAGTGGCCGGTACTGCATCATAGTCCACATGAAGTTCAGCACGCGATGACGCTATTGGCGAAGAAGCTCGTCCTTTCCTTGCCCTGTTTCCGTAGTTATTGGTTAACGGACGTGGAGGTTTTCTAAGGACTTGAGAATCGGTAGGGTGCTCCGTATCTCCTTTATTTTCTTTGAGCCTCCTGCTGAAAAGTCGCTTGGCTTTGTGCATATCGTTCGCAAAATCGCGAGTCCTATCAGCACTTTCATCTTCATTTCGCTTTCTCTTATTTGAAATGGGACGAGCGGGTTCCTGCTTTGGATTCGTGATACGCTCGGATTTGACGACGGATCTTCGCGATTTAGTAGGCGCTGCTCCGACACTTCTGCTTCGGCAAGTCTTCGGCTCCCTGCATTCCAACTCATCGTCCGTACGATCGACAGGGGAAGAAACTTGAGAAAGAGACTCGGCTCCACTCGGAGTATGTCGGATTTGCGCTACAATGCTCGCACCGATACGCTCCTGAATTTCTGGTTTTGGTGTAGCGCTTACTGCTTTCGAGATTTTGCTTATATTCGTGGGGATCCCCACGTCTTCCACGTCTTCTTCATCACAATCGCCCGTCTGCGCTACTTTCTCCTTGACAGCCTTTGGAGATCTCGTCTGGTGGTGGACTTCATCGTCTGAATCGGTGACTCGCCGACGCTTTTCATCAACAGCGACGCTTGCCTGCTCCACCTTATCGATCGGCTCCGACTTCGAGGTGGAAGTGTTTTTCTTGTGTCGTTGTCGTTGCAAAAGGGCTTTCAAAGAGTCCGCTCCGTCAGAAATTTCAGACCGCTCGTCGCCGCTGTACCCAAAAACGGTTTGAACGATTTTGATCGGAGACGGAGTCTGCGGAGTAGTTGGTAGGTTCTGAGATGGCACCATAATGGGAGTGAGTGTAGATTTTGTAGGGGATATGAATACAGGCTTTACTGCGGGAGAAGGGGTGAGGTACGGCTTTGGGCCGAGATCGCGAATGAGATCATTCTCGGGACGTAATCGAGCGGGTGCTGTATCCTGGTCACTTTTGCCAAGTAAATAGGGAGGTACCTGGACGAGATGAGCAGATTGTTGCAGAATACAGTCAGTTTCTGAATTATCATCATTAGAGCTATCGAGTCCCATGGCACGTCCGATACTCGTGACCTTTTCCTGCAAATGTTTGTTCAAGATCATCACAAATTAGACCAGTAAATACTCGAATTCTAAAACTGCTCACTCTATAACTCGGTTCATCCGGAGGAGGAGCACCGTCAGCACCAAAAACTAGTGGTGTTGTATGACTAACAGATATTCGCGGCTGAGATTTTTGTGATTGATTAAACTTGACTGATTTTGTCTATAACAGATTGAAAAAAGAAATGAAAAAAAGCGAAAAGAGTGCTCACTAAATCTCGAGCATCTAGTGCTTTCACGAATCTCTCGACATCATTCTGCGGTATGTCAAACACTGTGAATAATGATTGACTATTTTGGGGCTTGATAGGACTTGTTCCAAGTTGAGGTGGAGAGGTGGTTTGGACAGAGATTCGAGTAACTTTCATGTCTAAACGACGAATGATAATAATTTCGCGAACAGTCACGAATGGGACACGGAAAGTTTCATAATTATCATCCTAAAAATGTGAGGGATAGTAACACAAATTGATACAAAATAGTTCTTACCTGGGAAATGTTGGCAAAAAAAGACTTGTAATCCACGAAAAGTCGTTCATGTGGGGGGCTTTGCGGGAAAATAACATTGCAAGCATCGATTTTGTCCACGGCGAATGGTTGAGGGCTGCGAAACAATCAAGAAGCGGAAAAAGACCAGTTAGAAAACCCAGACCCACTAGAGTATATTACTCTCTGCGAGAATGTCAAAAGATCGCGATAACATCGAATCTGACTCAATTTTTGCCGTTCGATTGAAAAGCTGTACCAACTCGCTTGCACACTGCGAGCCTTTCTGAGAATGGAAAGTGAAGATATCGTGAAGAAAAGAAGTGCGTTGAGCTTTAGCTTCTGGAGTTGGCAGTGATGCCAGGCGCGAAATGAGGAAGAGCAGACTTTCGATCACAATATATTCTGAATTCGAAATCAGTCCTAGAAAGATGCTTATTCGAAAGAATTCATACCTTTTGAGCCATATAAGGCGCTTCCGATCCGTCGACTGAACGCAAATCAATGAAAAGGATGAAATACTAACATTCAAGTCTTCTCACCCTCCTAATAGTTCAGGGTTCCGAAGCTTCGTTCTATTGGCCATATTATCTGCAGATTCAAACAGAAGCATAAAAGCCTCGGGAAAATAGTTAACACATCGCCTTCGCTTGCCATTCCGGCGCATATATGCACATAAATTTACTCACTGTTCCTTTCAGACCGGATGTTTCGCCAGCAATACTTGAAGCAAAAGCAGGAGAAAAACATATCCTACAAAGAGACGGATACAGCGCCGAAGCAACTGTTTCGAACGCAGGGGCTGGCACACAGATTAGATGGGCGGTAAGCTAGGATACGGGTGCCTACCGTTGCTACGAGAATCAAGAAAATCCTATCAGGCAAATTCAGTAACAAGTAAACCCAGGAAATCCTTGACATACTAGAACTCCGGACAAAAGAGACTCTGCGACTTTGCCCCAACTGGACTGCTGAGCTTTATCTCCGGCAGTAAATTGAGGCAGAATTCTTTCATCGAAAATGAAAGCAAAGATGGCGGCAGAGAGCTGCAAGGCTTCGACGGGGAAAGCGAGATAAAGACGAAGGAATGGTCCGCGCACAGTCGATACAAGTTTATCAAAAATTTTAGAGTCCGGAGGGAGATGAGAAGAATTCTAAATAAATAATTGACAACGCCTTCGAATGATAACAAGAGGCAACTGACAAGCAGACGCAGAGTTGTAGCTACCGCATCAATCGTATCTGTGGTTACTTTATCAATTGAATTTCTTGCAGAGACTTTTCTAAGCAGGTCAATAGCATCAAAAACTGGATCGAGCATGCCGAAGAGCGATAACTGATGAAGCAAAAGGCGATGTATGCAAGTATAGTGGACGTGCTCATCAACCCGGCAACTTGAGGCAATTTCAGACCTTTTCACGTGATCGTTCTAGAAGTCCGGAACATATTCACGAACTCTATGATTGTACAATCGAAAGTCACCATAGGTAACTTGGACAGACCTTCAATTGGCCCGTAATATCAGCTATTCGTAACAGGAATAGGTTGTCGAGATAAGGGCGAACCTTAAGCGTACGGGAGACCACGTGGCACCACTCAGGTCGACGGAGCCCCGAAAAGTTTAACTTCGGACAAGCAGTGGTAAGGTTCAAGGGATTGACGCCATCGAAGTCGATCACCTTCAAGTTCTTACCTACTGGTAAGCAAGTCGAAGAGGCCGCAGTCTCGACGATCATGAGCAGCGACACGCTGCGCAAAGAAACGGAGGCCTTCTTGTCCTTTTTCTCCGCCCTCGAGCTCGCAAGGCCAGTGTCAACTATCGTCGACTTATCCGATGGCGCAGCTCTCCTACAGGTGCTAACTCTGGTGTATGCACCTTTCTCCCATACTTGCTCTATGAGGATCATCATTTATCCCAGTCTGTTTCAGGGATCCCGAGTACTTTCGGCAGCCAGCTCGACCTTCGCCTCAGCTTTCAGACAATTGGGTTCTCAGATTCAGCGCACTAAAACGACTTTACAGACTGCTGACTCAGTATTTTTCCGATGTGCTCAACCAGTTCACAAGCGCACTGGAGGTGCCGGATCTCCAGGCAATGGCCAAGGATCATAATCTCAAAGCTACACTCATCATGTGTCGGCTCACGATTGCTATTACCGTACAATGCGAGAACAACAAATCGATCATAGAGAAAATCCAGAGTTTGAGCGAAACCAATCAGCACTATCTCATGAAAGCCATCGAGCAGGTGCGTCGGCCTCGCTCGACCAGACACCCTTAATAATCTGTTCGAAAAAGGTCATGGCAAAAGTCCAAGCTTCAGGTGATACAGGCGTAGGAGAGGTCTCAATGACTGAGTACGTTGCCATGTTTTATCTTTCCTAGAAACCTATTCATCTCTGAGCTGCTTGGCAGCGA
Organism: Sarcodon sp. MG97; assembly: GCA_003313065.1. NCBI lineage: Eukaryota > Fungi > Basidiomycota > Agaricomycetes > Thelephorales > Thelephoraceae > Sarcodon > Sarcodon sp. MG97. Next base: position 45,418 of record QGOD01000093.1, read on the forward strand.
CGACCACTACTATCACATCCAGTCCGACCGAAGCAGAATACTATCGGAGAAAGAGACTCTTGAGACGGTCTACCAAACCCTCCTTCAAGAACATCGTACTTTGCAGACCAATTTTGACGATGTCGTATCAGAAAAAGAGGAAGCGCTGGCTCGAACGCGGCAATGGCAACGAGAAATTGACGACAATCGAAGAAACGATAAGTCAGACATTATGATGCGGGCTGAAATAGATCGGTTACGGTCTGAACTGTGAGTACATGCCGGAGCCGCAAATTTGAGTGATTGTTGTTCATTTACAAAAAGAATTCAGTCAAAAGAGTGAAGATAACCTTGCCGTAGCCGAATCTGATTTGGATAAACAGACCTCCATTGTTGCTGAGTTGACCAGAAAGATGGAGGAGCTTCAAGGGACAGCGGAAGAAGCAGCGCGACTGAAAGACCAAGTTGACGAGTAAGAGCAGATCTAGCGATCTAACCACGCACATTAACGGATAAATTGATTTCAGGTATCGCCACGCCGCGGATAAACTTCAGAAGACAGAGAATGTCATGGAGAAGTATAAAAAGAAACTTCAAGAGGGAGCGGATTTACGGCAACAACTCAAGGTTGTCTCGCTCGTCACTTTCTGTCGTATTCAGTTGCTGACTATCTTCATGATAGGCTCTAGAAAAGCAAAATGCCGACTTAGTAGACAAAAATGCTTCTATTGAGGAAGAATATCGCAAAGTGGCTGCCTTCAAACCCCTCATGGAATCTTATAAAAACCAAATCACAGAACTAGAAGCCAAGGTCTCGACAAAGAGCAAGGAAATCGAAACGGTTAAATTCGACCTTGAACAAACGCGAATCAAGTTGAAAATCGCAAACGTGGAGAAAGCGAAGGATTCGGAGACCTTGGAATTATACCAGGAGCGGGTGAGGGAACTAGAGCTCAGTTCACACTATCGGCCTTCTGTCTCTGCGTCCTCCCCTACCCGAGCCGACGCAAATGGAGATGTTGCAACAGAAGGAGAAAGTATGGCCGTTTTAGATGCAGACGACGAAGATGGCTTGGGCACAGACTTGGACACCGCATTGAGTGGGACCACGATGACGGACCTGAAGTTGCAGGTCAAGAAGTTAATGCGAGAGTTGGAAGCAGTGAGAAAGAACGAAGTCGACTCAAGCAGAATACTTGTCTTGGAGAATTTGCTTGAAGATGCAAACAGAATGAAAGGGAGATATGAAGCGGAATATCTTGCCGAACACAGGGAGAAGTTGGTTTTGCAGAGTTCTATGGAAGAGATCAGGAGTGGGAAATCCATGGGAGACGGGTGAGTTTGACTGTTTGAATACGACAGTTAGAGCTGACGTCGTCCAGGACTGAGGCTGCTATCGCTCTGCGTCAACGCTTGAATGAGACTGTCGAAGAACTTGATCAGTTAAGACGCGAACACGTCGAACTCGAAGTCAAATTCGAAACCCAGAAGAAGGAGCTGACGATAGTTAAATCTGACTGTAAGTAGAATCGTCTCGCATTCTATGTTTGTTCCACGATAGCCAACTACTTTCAGTAACTTTGGTCAACAAGGATCAGTTGGATATTCTTGCATCCCTTCGAGAGTCGGTCAACGAAGATAAAGTGGGATTGGAAGCTGATATTGAGCGACTGAAGACTCAACTAAGGGACGCCCAAGATAAGAACAAGATGCAACTCGAACAAATCAATGGTCTGCTATTTGAGAAGGTTAGTCTCCAGGGTGAAGGCATCGATCAACGTGAGAGGTTGATAGCCCGAGAACGGGATTTCAGGTAAATAGATTCCTCTCCGTCCTGAGCACACCTGATCAAGATGTTTTTATAGTGCTCTGAGGCGTAATATCGCTGGGAAAGATTTGCCAGAAGATGCAAAATCGGAGTTGATTGCTTTGCATGAAGAAGTCGGAGTGTTGAAAGAACAGAATAAGGAAATCCAAGAGAAGTTGCACAAGGCTAAAGCGGTAGATTGTTCTTCTGTTAAGTTGTTCAATTTTCTCACTTCTGTCATAGTTCATCAAATCGCAGGATAAACTGTTTAAGGAGGAGCAAGCCAAGAAGGGCGGATTTGGCTCAGTTAGTCTTTATTGGGATTTTTTTTTCGCCATCGTTGATCAACCTTGAAACAGGATGCCTTTGAAGAGGCCGAAGCTGGTTTCCGCTCCCAGATTAAGATCCTCGAGGAGGAACTTGCCAGATGCGAAGTTTGTCCATTCATTAAAACGTCCTGCGAACTCAAGTCTGACGGTTATTGATCTGCAGCGGTTGATAACTGATCAGAGAGAACGTTACAAGAAAGAACAGCACCTCATGCTTGGTGTTGTGCACAAATACGGCATGAATACTGCAAGAGATCTTCTAGGTTCACATCTGCAACAGCAGGCAAGGGGAGGACCAAGCAGCTGGTTAGGACAGCAACGGAATAAGGCATGTTTTCCCTAGGGCATACCCGTCTTCCTGTTAACCCAGTTAAACAGCTTGGACAACAACTTCGGCGATAAAGCTTTTGGGACCTGTGCGCATCTCCATTCACACTTCTCACATTGTCCATACTCTGCGTGTTTCACTTCCCAAAGGTCCATGTAGGGGATAGTATTATTTCCGGACGTCATCTTCATTCGACATTGTCACGTAGATTATTACACACAAATTCTCGCACAATGCACGGTTACTTTCAGAGTCGT
>QGOD01000093.1:48149-139712 GCA_003313065.1 Sarcodon sp. MG97
TAAAGGTTTCTTTCCGTGCGCGTTCAAGCCGAAACTCAAAGTTTATGCTGGACTATTTTTGTTGCCAATAGACTCCATCGGATATAACTCTTCCATGGATGCATGGCACACTTTCAGGTTCTAGTCAGAATCCCACACGAATCACCGGCACATCATTGGGGCCTTGGACCAACTACGCTTTTGGTATGTCGCTCGCAAGCCTTCTTTGTCTGTCAGCTTGCAAAACATGTGGAACAAGTCGCAGTCCACGGGCTCCGTAGTAATTGCGATCATGCCGAAACGCAACTCTGTGATCTTCTTTCCGAAACGGATGTTTGCCACGATGATTCCTAGTATAAATGAAGATACGTATCCGGGGGCGAGATTGCGTAGCCAGTCGATTGAGATGACTTCGGATCTCGCAATACCGTGACGAGAGGGACAAGCGAACCACGAAGCCAATATGAATCTTATCTTATCTATTCCCACGGTCCAAGAGTCACTGGCACTGGCTGGCATGATCTAGCGTCAGGCTGACTTGTACAACACTCAGGCTCCAGATAGGGGACCTTTGAGTAAATTTTGAAACTGCATGGCAGCGTAGTGTTTCAAGTTCCAGTTTCCCAACTCAACGCTTAAGGAAACACAAAAACGCGTCTAGAGCGTTCGCTTGGTTCATACGAGTAGTCTCCTTGTCTCGAGCCTCGCCTTGCATTCATTCAAGGCAATTGAATGCCACCTGCAATCGCACCTCTTCCAATTGATGGAAGTGTTCTTGAAGGAGGAGGCCAACTCCTACGCAACGCAGTCGCGTTTTCCGCCTTACTCTCCAAGCCAATCTCAATTCAGAACATTAGAAGTAATCGAAATCCTCCGGGTCTGAAAAACCAACATGCAGCAGGTACGACAAACACTCCAACGCCTCAATGTCCTTGGAACCATAATTTATCAAGTTTCACTGATCAGGTATTCGTCTCACGGGCGAGATTTGCTCTGCTCGGACGAAAGGTGTCGCCAACGCCTCCCATGCCGTTGACTTTTACCCCGGGGCTATCCAAGTCGGGAACGAATACACGGCAGACCCAGGAACGGCAGGATCCATAAGTCTCTTGCTCCAAGTTTCCCTACCATGTCTTCTCTTCCAACCCCACCCCCCAGCCTTTGACACCATCCCTACCCCACCATCCACGCTCATTCTCTATGGCGGAACAAACGCTTCCAATGCGCCTCAAATCGAATACACGCAGCACGTCTTTATCCCCTTTCTCACACGGCATTTTGGTCTTAGCCCGCGTCTAAAAGTCGACAGACGGGGGTATTACCCCCGAGGCGGCGGACTGGTCACCCTCAGCATCCCACCCCTACCACCCGGCACCCCCTTACCTCCGATATCACTCACGAGCCGGGGCGCGCTCAAGCGCATATCCGGTAAATCATACGTCGCCGGCAGCCTTCCCATCCGTCTTGCCAAAAGAATGACCCAAGCCGCCACTCGTACACTCTCCGTTGCACTATCCTTGGACACTAAAGACATCTACATTGAGTGCGTCAAAGAGGTTCCGGAGGATGTAGGCGCAGGAGGCAGCGGCAGCGGAATCGTGCTCTGGGCAGAAACAGACGCTGGGTGTGTGTTGGGCGGCAGTGCACTAGGGTCCAAGGGGAAAGACCCTGAGACGGTTGGAGATGAGGCTGCTCAAGAACTCATCAGAGGACTTGAAGCTGGAGGCTGTGTCGATGAATATATGCAAGTACGAGCTTTTCTCTCCGAGCTTAGTGAATGCTTAAGAGCTCCTTCACAGGATCAGATCGTGATATTCCTTGCTCTTGCCTATGGAACTTCGGTAGTGAGGACCGGTATGCCCTTAACGTTACATACAAGGTAAGCCATCTCAACTCAATTTGTCGATGGCAAATTGATATCAGGTGTTCTAAGGACCGCAATGTGGGTAGCTGAGCAACTAACTGATGCTAAGTTTCACGTCGAGAACGATGAATTCGGCTCCACAACAATTCGTTGCGATGGAATTGGGTATTCATCTCAACCAGCTTGAAATCGCATCCGAAATAGCACAAATACAATAGATTATATGGATAGTGAACGGGCGTTGGAATATTAGCTAGAGTCCTATTGTGAATATCCAGCCATAAGTCGTACAGGATGAGGAGGAAAATAAGGAAGATAAACGTGTCCAATACGTGGGCTAACAACGTAATGGAGTTCGTGACAGCGACGAAATTATCGATTCCATGAGAGGAGTGACATGTCTCCCAATCGCCTGGAAGCAATCGTTTAATATGTAGGGTCCACAAATTTTGAGATATGGAAAGCGCACCTTGGTTTCACGAGATGTCGAATGGTACCAAGAATGGCTAGCACGACAAACAACCCAGCCGAAGCAATGTATGCCCAACCAAGGAAAGGATTCTTACCCCCGATCCAAGAGACGGTCGAGATCACAATCGACTTGGTACCTTTATATGACTTGACAGGGAAATCTAGGGTCTTGCGTAAGTAGACGATATATCAGCATGCATAGAAATGACGAACTCATGCCAACAACAATCTGGTAACGTCCTTTGACCAGTGTCTCAGTATCATTCCTACTGTACAGCTTGGTGAATGTAGGCAGGCCAGCCGTTCTCATCCAGTTCTGGAAATGTTCATTGGCTCGCAGATCTGGAGGAGGGGTGTCATTGGTATAGCCATTGGGGAACTGTTTCATCCAGTTCGGCGGAGGAACGATCATCGACAAGTTCGAGTAACCAGGCTTGGATGCGTATTTTTTTGCCTCTCCTGGCCAAGCAATCCCCTGTTCGGACATGGTATAGTTAGTTGAGGGTCCAAGAAGGGTCAAGTTGGAGAAGGTGTCTGGAGATCGAGTAAGAAAAATTCAAGACCAATCATACTTGATCCCACAAACCATTGAACATAGAATTGGCAATGAGCCCGCATGGGTAGACCACTTGGTTGTTGTTGACAACAGCAACTGGCTTGCAGTCGCCATTCTTAAGATCGTTAACACTACGAAAAGAACCTTTGAGCTGATTTGCATCAAAGCTCTTCACATATCTCCGATGGTTCTGGTAGAAGTTGGTAAGTTTGAAGTAGAGAAAGACGGACGGCTTGAGGTCAGCTGGCACGTCAAAGTTGATAATGCATTGATTTTGACTGAAAACATCAGGATTGCTGGAGTTTGAAATGAAGGCATATTGGGGAGGGTTGAATTCGGCTTTAGAGTCTGAAGATCGTAGTTGGTAGCTGAAGGTGGGTAGGTCACTGAGTGTAAGATTAGTTAATGATTGAGACGGGGTGAGCGTGTCGCAGTTGGTGTAATCAAATGACATTTCTGTTACCTAAAAGGAGTCTGAGATAAATGCCAAAGAGAAAGAGTAAAGAACATACTAGACTGTTGCCCCAGATGAGCAGAGCGCCAATGGGCGCAAAGATGATGCCAATAATAAAGAGGGTTGGTAAGACGGTTTTTGGAGTCAAGATGGGCTGCCAGGCCTTCAACCGTTGTTGTTTAAAAGCGGTATCTAGAAAAGGATGGGTACAAAGAGAGGCGGAGAGAACGGTAGACGTACTCGCAGGCCGTCGCCAGCTACCCTTTTCCTTCTTTGATTCTGGATTCGCATCTGTACTGTCGCTTGAAGCCTTACTTCGTCTAAACAACGCCATTAAGGGCAAAGAAGGTAGGTGAGAAGATGGGGAGGGTGCGTTCTAGGGAGGTCGTTGTTTAAGAGCTGATTAGCTAAGTAAGAGAACACCGCCTAGGCGGAGTCGAGCGTACTGCGCTGGAAGGGATCACTCGGCCATCTCCGGACATAGATGTGCTTATTTCAGCAGTATTGCAGAGCGAGGCTTGTGAAAGAACTCGACAGTAAGCTGACCTTTAGACCATCATCCTCGATGAATCTAGCCAACATTTCTTCTGATCCTTATCTGCTTTGGAAATTTCGGTGAATTCTGCAGGCTTCCGTATGTCTGATGTCGAGCCTTGTATCGCCACGTGTACCTATAGATCTGGATTTTACCAGTTTTTCTACGTTTAAAATAACCTTTTTTATATCATCTCGAGCTCGAGCGAAAATCAAACACAGGTCAATTTGACTCAAAAACGAGGCCCGAGGTTGAGCCAGACTAGGAGGGGGTTATGTCGGAACATCATGCCCGGGTACAGATGACGATGGATTCTCCAAGTGTTGACAGAGGCCCTCATTGCTGATCTGTCACAGCAGCATACGCAGAGCAGCACTACTGGCCCGCCATACAGACAACACCAACCCGCTTGCCCTAAATCGTCGACTCATAGCGTGCAGCCAGCTTAATGGCCCGTTCTCGAAGACGAAAAGTCCCCATCACCGTGGACACTTTGAAGAAGCAGACAGCGACTAATACTTCTTCATTAAACACTCGCTCTTTGATCCGTAGATTCCATTTATTGCTGAAATCTAGATCTCAAATAAAGCGGCACAATCTGGCAAATGATGCTTCCCAACAGGAAAAATTGGACGAAATAGATGCGGAAATTGACCAGCTGGGGGGATTGGATGCATACCAACACATGTCCAAGCTTGGTCAGACTGCTGATCGCGGTGGAGGGACGGAGAAAGTGTTCATTGCATGGCTCAAGGAACTCGATGCTCGACCACAAGCAGGTGCAAAGCTCAAGTATGTCTGCCTCTTCGTCTACGCCCCCTTTACTAAAAAAATCCAGGCTCCTCGAGATTGGAGCCTTGAAACCAGATAACTATCGATTCTGCCAGTCATGGATTGTGAATACTCCCATCGACTTGAAAGCTCAACATCCCGATATTTCAGAACAAGACTTTTTAGCAATGAGTGAAGAGGAGAATAAAGAAAAGTGGGATATCGTCAGTTTGAGCTTGGTGTTGAACTTTGTACCCAGCACTCGAGATCGAGGTCAGTAGTGTGTGCAACTTGCATAGCTCAGCTCGTAACCGTTGTCTTCTGAAGGTCGCATGCTCCAGCTGACACACGCAATGCTCAAACGTGAAGGCCTATTATTCCTCGCTGTGCGTATCATCCAGCTTGCCTGCAGCGGACTGTCTCGCATCTGACGATCTGATTTAGCTACCACTGCCTTGTGTCCAGAATTCACGCTACCTTTCACTCGAACACCTTAGAGCGCTCATGCAACAGATCGGATTCCGACTCATCAAAGAGAGATGGAAAGCACATGGTAAGATGGCATACTGGCTATTCCGTAAAGAAGAGCCGCAAAGCTTGTCGACTATAAGTAAATTTCGAAAGAAAGTGGTGATAATTCGGGGTGGGAATCGGAACAATTTCGCCATAATCTTATGAGATTCGGTCATCTGATCGAACATGTATTTATCTATTCCTCGTCTTCAGTTTATGGCAAAGATCAACGTTGCTCTCCTTCCTCTGGGTAAAGGTTATACTTTGGCGTAAAACACCCATCATGTCACGACAAATGTGGAGAACATTACGAAGTGCAGGTCGAGCTCGTAGCACTTCGTCAAACCATGTCCTCCACTCGTCCAAGACTGCTTCTGCCTACTACTCTTCTACATCATCAAAAAGTCGGGCCGAGTCTGCTGCTGCAAGCAAGTGGCTAACCCCAATTGCAACGGGAGGCGTCGTGTTCGCCGCAACCCTTTACGCTGAAACGCACGGATATCTTGCAGACATATTCCAACAATCGACTGTAACCGGCTACGCAAATGCAAAGGAATTGCAGAAAGCAATTCAAGAGCTGCAAGACGCTTTCCCGGAGAAGAATCGGGTACAAACTCACCCAGACGCATTAGCAACCTACGGAGATTCCCCACACTCTTACTATCCAGGCTTGAGTCATGCAGTTATAGTCTCCGCTCGTTCCACCGAAGATGTTGTCAAAGTGGTGAACATATCCAGGAAGTACAAAGTACCTATCGTGCCTCATGCTTCTGCCACGAGCCTGGAAGGACACACTGCTGGCGTAGGTTCAGATCTTTTACTCACATATAGTTATCGAGTTCATTGAAGGGTGCTCGGTAGATCCCGTCTGGGAGCATTTGTCTGGACATGTCGAGTATGGATAAGATTCTCGAAATCAATCGTTCGTCGTGTGACCCTTCACGTTTACATACGGTCGCTCTAATAATTATCTTTGTAGAGGCCGACGGGGACTTGGTATGCCAAGCGGGTGCGAGATGGGACGATGTCAATCGGGTCTTGAAAGAAAAGGGGATACCATTATTTTTTCCTGCAAGTTTCTACTTGGGCTGTTATTCCGATACTGACACCATAATCTTGTGTAGCTTGACCCAGGACCTTCCGCTGTGCGTAATTATCGCGGTTCCAGCGACCATTGTACCATTGATGCACATTTTGTCAGTCTATCGGTGGGATGATCGGTACTGGCTGTAGCGGGAGTAAGTCTAACACCGAGTTCGTTTAGTTTTATCGGAACTAACACCGTTGTCAGCAAATGCTGTCCGATATGGAACAGCCAAAGCGGAATGGTTTTTGAATGTCGTAAGCCCGACTCATTATGAGCCCATCGTAACGTGTAAAGACTGGAACATAGACTGTTGTCCTTCCCTCGGGGGAAGTCATTAAAACGCGTCGACGAGCTCGGAAATCATCTGCAGGATTTGACACCACTAAACTGTTCATCGGGGCTGAAGGCACACTTGGGATCGTTACAGAAGGTTGTGATCCCGAACCAATTCAATATCTCGTGCACTGACGGACGATTCAAAGCGACCTTGCGGCTGACTCCTGTGATCCCAACAAAAGTTGCCATGGCTCAATTCCCCAATGTAGAACAGGCGGTCAGTGCCGTCCAGGATATTTTGAATACGCCCTATGGACAGAATTTGCGTTCGTATATCCCTTGGTTATATATATCGTAGCAATTGACTTTTCTCCCAGAATGCATAGAGCTCCTTGATGACAATAGTGAATGCCTTCATCACACCTTACCTTCCACACCTGACCGATAATCCCCCGGTTTCTAGTGATGGCGGCGATCAATATAGCTGGACTGATAGATAAACCATATCCGGTCGAGGACACGCTGTTTTTCAAAATCCAAGGCCCACCCGAAGCCATAACTCAGGCTTCCAAAGTCGTTCAACAAATCTCGAAGAAACATGGAGGAAAACGGTTTCAATTCGCAGCTACAGATGAGCAAGCTACTGAAATCTGGGAGAACCGTAAATATGCGTTGACATCTACGAAAAACTCCGAGCCCGATCGCAAGTGCTATATCACTGATGTTTGGTAAGTTTCAAGATTTTTCCTGTTAAATGGGGTGCTGATGCCAGACCTGTATATAGTGTTCCTGTTTCTCGTCTGCCGGAACTAGTGTACGAGACTAAGAAAGACCTAGCAGAACACGGCTTGAGGGCCACGATCGTAGGTCATGTCGGTGACGGTTCGAAGCTTCTAAAATGCTCACACGTCCTCGCTCGTGCTCAACGAATGTTTTCCAGGTAATTTTCATGCACTGATCATGTTCAATGACGAAGAAATGCCGTTGGTTACTGAGGCTGTTCACCGAATGGTATATCGTGCGATTGCTTTAGATGGGACATGTGGGTTGGATACTTGACAATAAATCTTTCACGAATGAATACCTTTTCAGGTACCGGAGAACACGGAATTGGTCTGGGGAAGAAGAAATATCTTGTTGATGAATTAGGAGAAGGGACAGTTGAATTGATGCGGACCATAAAAAAGGCCATCGATCCAGATAACTTGTTCAACCCTGGAAAGGCGAGTTATTCACTGCTTGTTATTTGATGGTATACGACGTTGAACGTCCGTTCTTCGCAGCTATTTGTAGACGAGACGGAAAACAGGAAAAATAAATAATATATACAGCGGGGGCAGATCCACAAGAACGCTAGTAGTCCCCCCCCCACATCTATTCACGTTCATTCAGGGTTTGGTTTGGTCGCGCACGTTTGTGTCTATGAATAAAATTTGAGAATCACAGTAAGTGTGATGTTTGACCTCGAAACATTCGGCAAAGCATCGTGAAACCGAGGGGGAAGCTACTGCAATCAAGTGGCATATCGGTAAATTGATTTAGAGGAGATGAAACTGGGAATGGAAATCACTCCAACACACTATACTCAATGTTGATGATGATGCAAAGACAGGAGCCCATACGTGTTTGCAGTATATTATTCACCAGCATTGAAATTGGATCACCGTTCCGTGGTAATAGATGATGGGCTAGACCAAACTCATACAATACGCACCGAGCACCTCGGACTAGTCAGTCAAATCAACGTTCGTTCCCGGTTCGTTTGTCCCTTTTAACCACGTACCACTACTGGTACCAGTACGATTCTGCACGCATGGATGCTGTCGGAGGTGGATGACAAGGTTTTTGCTAGCATTATTGATTCCTGTAGTACCTCTCGTCACCCATCGCTCTTGAAGAGAGTAATTCGGAGGGTTTGGCTTGGACGTCCAAATTGGGGAACGTTGACGGCGATAATCTCTTCATTCTTTCTCTCGGGCAACTGACACTGACGACGGAGAGCGCGACAGAGCTCACTGCCTCTCGTGCACATAACACAAAGGCCAGACCAGGGGGGAGTGTAACAAGAAGAAGATAAACTAGTACCGTACTTTGCTATTGCTTACTCTATCCACACTGTTGTTATTCAAGTTGTAACCTCTTTGCACCCTGCAAAGGACGAAAACGATGCCTGCCTTCGACCCCGTCCGAGACGCTGTGCTCAACTCCCCAATCATCCAGTCGCCCTCTGCTGCTCTTGGACGGATAGATCTTCCGTCTTCCCGGCCCGCAACAGCAACTGCACCAGCGTCTTCCCTCCCATCCTCTCGCACTACTACTGCCAGCCCAATTGGCAGGAGAGCGACCGATCTTTGCGTGCTTTTGAACGAACCCGATCCACACCATAACGCTGCTGCCAATGCTCACATAGATTCACCGCTTTTTACACCAGCAACAGCAACAGCTTCTCGTCCTCACCGCTCACTCTCTGATCTGTTACAGCCTGCTGATTCCCCTTCTGACAAGTTGGGTCACCTTGAGCCGTTTCAAAGATCCTCCTCTTCTTCTAATACCACGCCTCCAAAACACCCCGTCATCGCAAACTTCCCGTTTACGTTCACTGTAAGCGACCCTCACCCCCCTCAATCTCACGACCATCCTCCATCAACACGTCTCTCCAACCCTCCCCCCACACCACCTCTTACTCGCTCCCCCATATTTTCTGCCACGTCTCGTCCATCCACCTCATCATCCACTCCAAGCCACGCTCCAATGAGACGCTCCCCTGTCATCCCAAATAAATCGCCAGTTAACCACCAGCAGCAGCAGCAGCATAAACCCTCAAGTCCAGTTACACCTCTCACTAAGCCTGCTGCAATGCCACCACCACCACCTCCGCCAAAGCCCGCGGCCATTCCTTATATGCCCAAACATCGTGTATCCTCCCCTTCTAGTGTACTGAAACCTCTGTCCCCGGAGGAGGTAGATTTCTATAACGACCCGGATAAGAGCCGCTTAGGTTGGGTACAACTGTCTAAGAAACGCAAACGGGATTCAGTCGATGACAGTCACGCTCAAGCTTCAAAGAAGTCGAAGGACGTTGGGATCGTGGTCAATCACTGTCAGTAAGCATTGATCCAACTTGCGGTGTATTTCGCTCAACTTATTCACCCGATGCAAGACAACACCCGTCCAGAGGTAGGAATCAAGATGCGTCAAGAGTCTCCAATAATCGGGTTGAAGAATTTCAATAATTGGATCAAGTCAGTCTTGTTTGCGAATTTTGGACACTCGGTGTTGGCGTCGAGTCCATTTTCGCAATCGCAGTCGCGGGACGGTCGGAAGGGAGGGCCTATTTCCCGCGGAAAAGTCCTCGATCTTGGTTGTGGCAAGGGTGGGGACCTAAATAAATGGGCCAAGGCACGAGTCAAGGAGTACGTTGGTTTGGGTAGGTTTCTTGTCCCCCCCCTTCCATATAGGTATTGATGCCGGGAGCAGATATTGCAGGGGTATCAGTGGATCAAGCACGACAGCGACACGGGACTTTGAAAGGCCCCCGATTTGAAGCGACCTTTGCGGCGTGCGATTGTTACGCTGTTTCTATTGCTACCGTTCTGGATCCACGAAGGTTGTCGGTACCATTCGACGTTGTGTCTCTGCAGTTTTGTATGCACTATGCATTTGAGACTGAAGGCAAAGTCAGGTGTATGCTGGAGAATGTAAGCAAGTGGTTACGAGAGGGCGGTGTTTTCGTCGGCACTATTCCCAATGCCACGCAGTTAATGCAAGTTTTCTTACCGTCGGATTTGAGTGCCGCCATGGTTGAACTTGATTTCCAGTCGCCGACTCCGAGATTCACCTGACCATTCGTTTGGCAACTCGATATACAAGATCAGGACCGATGAACCGATACCAAGCAACGAAGACATGCCAATATTTGGGCTGCGGTACTGGTTCTGGCTCAAAGATGCAGTTGAAAATGTGCCAGAGTACATAGTTCATTGGGATAACTTTGTTCAGTACGTTCTCATGCAACTCGTATCCTTTCTATATGCTGACTGTTGGGTATATTGTAGTTTGGCATCTACTTACAATCTGAAACTCAAATATCATAAAGAATTTCACGATGTATTTGATGAATTCAAAGACCACTCTGAATATGGGCCACTCATGGAGCGCATGAGAGTGGTCAGTGCTGACGGAGCAAGCCAGATGGACGAACTCCAATGGGAGGCCGCGAGTGAGTTTTCAGATCTGTGCGAACATCAACTGTAACCGCTGACGAGAGAGACAGATATTTACGTTGCGTTTGTTTTTGAAAAGTTTTAAAGCAAAAGTGACCATGCCTGAACGTGTTTTTATTGAACTTGCATGACTCTTATCTCTCGAAGTTGTTGTATTATGTCGTTTTATCTGTAACTGTTCGTGTCGTTCATCTTGTTAATATTGTTTGCTTTGAGTGGTTGTCGCCTTTGCTTGGTTATCACATATAACTTGGAGATCGGTGTTCTTTGGATCACAACAGTATTAGCTTTTGACGGATGAAAGTGACGACCAAGAAAGAATTCAACAGGAGCTGTCTAGGATTATCAAGGATCATCTGACAGTAAAATTGTTTATTAGGCGCGGTAGGCACCGCACCGTCTTCAAACGAACAAATGCACCTGCACGCCATCATACATTATATGATGGCAAGCACGGAGTTGATGGTGGGGTGACCAACGTGTAATAATCACATCGCAGCATTTGTATTGTTGGGACGGACGGTGTGTGCTCAGATCTGATGGGGTAGGGTTGAGTCCCTCATCGAAAATACACATTACGCCAACTCGGAGGGAGATGAGCGAGGCCGCTGTCTCAAGTACCCCCAACGTTGGTGGCCCCTCTCAATCCACGCTTACTGCGTGTCTGGTACTGTAAGTTATTAGATAGATACAAGAGCACTCTCGGTGTAAATACGTGAATCATGATTTTCAACTTCAGTAAAGTTGAATTACATCTTTCAAAGTATGTAACAGCGTCCTTTCCTGCGATGTCGAAAGCAAGCACATGTTAGAATGTTAAAAGAAGGTATTGAAGGGACAACAGCAAGCTGAACATAGTTGGCCATTTCTTGAATACTGAGATGTGAAAAAAAAAAGCTAACGAAATGGATGCGTCGGTCGAGGATTACATGAATTATGAACCTGAATGTAAGGAACCGGAGAATGAGGAAAGGAAAAATACAGCGCAGCCCTAGGAGATGACAATAATCAAGCAGACCTTTCTATTCTTGGCCAAACCCAACTGTCTCCCTGTTTACGGAAATGAAATCAATAATCAATTAACCATTTCTCTTAAGAATGTGAATAAGACTTACTCTACTGCAAGTGTCAGCTTTTGTTCCAATGTCGCATAGTCCTTATACGGTGGTAGATCTATACGATTAAAACACGTATGGCTCTTTGGAAGTTGTGATGGATCCCCTGACTTTTCTATCGTGAATCGTCGTGGTCCGTCCGAGCCTTGCAGGTCTTTGAACCCGTTGACAGGAATTCTCGAGGTACCAGTAGCAAACTGTAGCAGCCGTGACTTGCGTTCGGCCGGCCACGCACGAACACATTTCCAGAACCACTGGATCACATCATCTGAAACTTCGTAACCTCGGTAGTCCGTAAACTTGCTCCAATCATCACTGGAAAATTCATCAGGATTGAACAACTTCAAGTGAAGAGCCATGCTGATGGTGAAACTTACACGTCGATTTCAGACATTCCACCAATCAAGAGCTCCAACTCCCGCTCATCAAACACATTAACGAGATCTTGAGGAATGAGTTCGCTGAAACCAGACATGAATGCCTCAAATTGCTCCTTTACTCGCTTCGAGATACGATACTCCACGATGTGATCAACGTAGTCTTTCTTGTTATCTTCCGTAACGGGAATGTCTTCTCCACCTGGCTTCAGCTCAATGGTAACCATTTCACCAAACCGCTCTTCCGTAGTCGTGAATGTCTCGTCAATGACGTCTGTTATATCGTTCTCCCTGAATGTCAGACAATAAGATAAACGAAAGATCTTGGAACTGGTGTCATCAATACGCACAACATCCAGGTTAACCCACGATGCAACTCTGCATCAACGCTTTCCAGGTCGGCAAGTACGACCTTCTTCTTCAGAACCATCTTATAAAATGCCACAATGAAATAAGCATCCAGGAACCGACGATGGAAAATTCCAAGACCCAAGCATCGTCCAATGAACTTGAAATAGTTCAAGTGCTCGGGATTAACACCAGACGCTGGGTTGATTTGAAGCGTGTAGTTGTCGTGAGCAGAATATTCAAAAAGACAATAAAATGGATTGAACATCTCGTGAGAGAGAAGGAAGAAAAATTCTCTACAAAAATGATGATTATCATCATTGACAGCTCTGAAAGGGAGCGACAGACCTTGACAGTCCACCATAATCCAAACCATCCTCTCCGTCGAACTTTATCATTAACCGCTTCTTCAAGTCATTCGGCGTTTGTCTCATAATCTCCGCGTAGCTGTCCTCGAAAATATGGTTACGTCTCACTTTTATCTGACAATTACCTGGCTGCGTGCGCATCGCAGGTTGACTTCTGAAGTAAATCAGCTTCCTTCGGAAGTCTCGCTTGTACTGTGGAACATTGGCGTCCAAGGTAGACGGCATTCGAGGATCGTCCCATGTGGTAGTCTTGGTGTTGTGATCTACGAAATATACACGAGCAGTAGAGGTAAGACGCATTTCCCAACCCGAAGGCAAAGGCCCAAGCTGTGCCATCGTCTGTGGTTGCAATGAAGTATTTTGACCATTGGGGCCCATGACACGGATGATGGTCTGGCGACGAGGATCGACCCATGTTGTAGTGCGAGTGTTGTGGTCGACATAGTAAGCCCGTCCTTCTGGGGTGTACCGTTCTTCCCAACCAGCAGGTAGAGGGCCGGTACCGGCCGTTGTCGAATTGGTGCTAGCAGCCATCGCAGCAGCGGCAGTCGCTGTACCGGTTGAAGGTCTAGTAGTGGTCCCTGCTTGTGCGGTAGTAGCGGTCTCTAACATGTCATCAGCAAGAATACGACGATTATGATTGTCGCGAGCCGCGTTCGTCTCTCCGCTTTGGTTAGTGGTGTTAACGGCAGAGCTAGTGGACGGCCGGTTCCACGTAGTGCTACGAGAGTTGTGATCGACATAATATGTTCGACCTAATGGATCCATGCGACGCTCCCAACCAGCAGGAAGAGCACCATATTGGTCTTCGTGAGGATTGAAATTCCGGGTGGAACTAGTGGATTGCCCACTTTGCGGAGAGTTGGCAGCGCCATGATTCGAAGTCGCCGACGAAGTAACAGTTGATGTCGCAGAGGTACCTGAGGTCGGTCTCGGCTGTGACGAGATTTGTGACTGAGGCGGTGTGGGCGCTTGCTCAGGTTCTTGTGAGGCCACTGGAGGTAAGCTAGGAGTTGGCATCTGCATAGGAGCAGGAGCATCGTTAGCGTGGGCGCTGGTACTGCGAGAGAGCGAGGGATTAGGGCTTGCCCCCGCAACTAAATTGTTTTGACTAGTGGCAAGGGATACAGAAGAATCGTTGATGCCCAAACGAGCTAATGCGTCGGATACACCAGAAACTTGGGAGGGGCCAGGGTTTGTTATAGGCTGGCTGACATTTGTAGAAAGATAAATGATAAGTTTGCCATGCACAACAAGATTATCATTGGACTTTTTCAAGTCCAAAGTGAGCATTTCTAAACAAAGAAGACTCGACTATTTAGCGACGACCAACACTACACGAAAGAGACGACAGACCGTGTCCTCCCAATTCCAAATCTATGACATCGCCAACTCGAATATTAACAACACCGAGGAAACCTTGGTCACGCTTCTTGAACTTTCGCTGGTCGAAGATCTGGACAGCAATAATGGACGATTCTTTTACATTACTAGAAGATAAGTTTTCAGTAGGAGGAGAAGAGAGAGCATATATGTGACAGAATGCTTACATATCAAAGCTTTCGTTCCAATATGGATTTAAAGTCTTTTTGAAGACACTAGTTGTATGGGTTTGCTCCGCATCGACAGTAATGACGGCGAAAGGATCGGGAAAACGGAACACCTCGCGCTTAGAAAGACCATCTGCAGCAACGACTAGGGAGAAATACAATGAAAGGCCGAAAACACGGGAAAGTAGGGTTGTAGATACCAGTGATTCTCAGAGGCTTCCTATAAGAATGAATGAGTAACAGTCAAAGGGGAGGGGGCAGAAACAGCAACGCACAAAGCATTCTGGGACAACGACGACATTTGGCTTGATGAGGGCACGACCAAAGGTTGTGTTTAGATATGGTTAAAATCGGACTTTCAACTGGACGGAATCGGATGACGGCCGAACTGCAATTGTATACTATCATGCGCGCAGTCTTCTTATCCTGCGATTTGAAGTAACGATACAGCAACGGATTCACAACTCTCAGTTGACTCTCAAGAGCGACAGTTTGGTTTTCATTTAATGTGCCATCCAAGCGAAAGACGGAATGCGGAATTTCATAAATTCATACCCCGCAATACTGCCACAGGTCAGCCGGCCCGGCCGTCTTTGGGCGATGGGAACATTTCTGGATTGACTTTGTCTGCCATTCGGGGCTGCGTTAGCCTGTGCATGCCCAGGCCGAGCGCTCCGACTCTGTAACCCACAGCCAATCTTCTCTTCAGCTACTTATTATGCGGCATAGCCATTAGTACAGTACCGTATCCTTGTCAACCAACTGTACTGCTGCCCGCTTTCCAGTTCACCTCAACTCGCCGAATGGACACCAGAGATCAATCAATGACTCGTGCGACAAAAACTCCTTCCTTTCCTCGAATGAAGAACGTCTACCGTATCTTACCTATCCTCCTTCTACTAGATTTGCAGTCCGGGCACTTGGGAGTGCTGCTGCACCTTGATCAGGCTGTTAGATCGCTTTCTGACCCCATAAGGACAACGCATACACATGCTTCGCAGCGCTGGGCGCTACTCATACTATTTATGGATCGCTCAGTATGGCGAAGCCTTCCTGGTCTCCCAGGACTTTTACTCTCTGAACCGATACGATAACAACCCATGGCATCTCCCCCCCCTCGATTCACACTCGCAACATTTGCAAGTCGACGTGACCAGTCTATGTAAAATGCGCATTCGAATCAGACGATTCTCCATCATACTGGTTTCTATGCAATCCAAACCTGAGATACACTGTCCATGCTGCGAGTTTCTCTGCGCTATATTCTATTAATGTGTGCGTGTCTACTTATCTCGAGCGACGCTCATCAATCACCATGTAGACAATAACATCCCATAAGGACAAGCTGCGCCAATTATAGCCCGCAGCAGCCAATACCACAGCAAGATAGTTTGTATTGTATGAATCAGTGTGACGATGCTTCCCCGTTTTCCAAATTTTTTCAGAACGCTATAGTTCTCCTGGTTCCTGCCACAAATGATTCTCGACATCCTAGGCCTGAGTATATATACACGTCCGAAACATTCCAGTGACCGTTCACACAATCCAAAAATTCCGGCAAACACTTCCCTTCTACGCTACGCCAGTTACATTCATCCAACGGTCATCAGTACGCAGGTAACAGAACTCGAAACCAGACTGCCAACGGCCGTCCAGGAACCCATCCGCTTACTAGAATGGGCATCAGCAAACCTATTGTTCTGTAGAGCAAAAGTAAAACAAACTGTTGTTATGGAAATACCATTCCGCAATACAACAAGCGACCATATCTAACATATTATTATACATACCCTTGACATGGCATTAAGTCATTCCGTCGAGGAGTTCGTCACTGTAACTTGACCGACAATAAGGGTCATTAGTCGATCTCCTTAGGTCACCACATCTGATCCACTTCCGATGGTATTCAAGCTCTTTCGCATTACAAAAATAAACCTGGCTGTAATAAGCCGTTTTACAAAGATAACATTTTTTAAGCACTTGGCTATAGTGCCAGTATGAACGAAAGTGTCCATGAAAAAAGGTGACGTTACTTATGGTAGTATGAAAGAATGTCCGAAAGTATCAAGGGTACGGTAATTAATTGGTAGTGGTTCATGAAAAACATCGTAAGATCATGAAGTAACCAAGCGTCCACAATGAAGAGATTGTCCCCAAAAACAAGATTAGCAGGTCCAAGAAGCGTCTCTAGAACTCGGTTTATAGGTCGTGCCAGTAGCTTTGTAAGGTTCGACTCCCAAACATGTCGAAACTGTAACAAATTTGTAGCCCTCGGCGCCGAGAACTTGAAGGGCGTATGGTAAAACCTCATAACTGGGATAATCCAATAGTCAACACATGTTAACGTTATTAAGATTCGAAAGAAGCACTTACGCAGTGGTGTTGTACGTCTCGTGGTTGAGAGTGAGTATGTTGGAAGGTCGCTTTTTTGCAATGCCTGCGTAATCCTGTTTTGATTGTGCCACAGTGGCACCAACAGAATCACCACAATCAAAGTCCCAAACTACGACTGTGATTGAAGGATATAAGCCCCGAGTAAAACCGACAACGAAAAAAAAAAAAAAAATGGACATACGAGATTGGTTGCGCATGGCGGCAACGTTGCGGACGTTGTCATTGAAGCTGCCATATGGAGGCCTCATAAGAGCCGGCGAGACACCCAAGATCCTTTGCATTGCCACTAAATAATTGCGTTGGTAAGCCACGCCCGTCTTCAGCACATTTATCAAAGGAGATTTGCGTACATTCAACTCTCCACATTTCATCATGCACCTGGTCGTATGACAATGTTGCCAGATCCGGATGACTCCAAGTGTGAGAGCCGATTTCATGACCCTTGTCGTATGCATATTGAATATCCGCCACGCGGTCCTGATTGTAGATACAGTCCCCTTGATATAGAATAAGCTATGAGACTGCTGTTGAATGATGATATATCGCACAGTTATTGCCATTTCTACCATGGATGGTCATGTGAGCAATCAAAGTGAACATAGGGAGTAAGGGATCAGGTGACTCACATAAAGAAGGTACCTTTGGCGCCGGCCTTGGTAAGGGTATCTACGATATCATGCTCGTAGATCCACGGCCCATCATCGAAGGTGAGGGCGACTTCGTTTGCCTGTTATGGCGGTCTGTTAGCACGATACAGAGGGTCGAAGAAGCAGCGGCAAACTCGCGTTTTTGCAACTATAATAGACAGTGGCGAGAGCCCGTTTTTCGACCGGGGAAGCTGAGACAAGAGAAGAAAAGACAGCGAGCGCGAGAGAAAAGGCCGTAAGGGATTTCATAGTCAACCAAGGGGGTGAGCAAGTTGTGTATATGAGACAAAAACGAGCGACAGAAATGATAAAACGAAGGACGCGAACTTTTATACCAAAGTTGTGGGATGGGAAGGTTGTAAAACAAAGCCAAGACCCCGAAAAGATCGTGATGGCAATACTCGAACCATATTCGGCCATCATCTCGCTTTGATCATTTTCGCGTTTGCACCAGCAAGGTTCACTGATGCCGGCGTCTCCGACGAGTTGATATCACAAGCCTCACTCTACCAATTGCATCCTGCTGGCAATCCGAGCCCAAGGATTCCCAGCGAGAACCTCAAACGAGGATCACTACGGACCAGCTGCTCACGAGATGTCGACTATTACGTAATGATCTGTCTGACCTCGAGGAGGTCATACTCCACGATCGATAATAATGCCGCACTCGGCCTCCTTGTTCCGTCACCGCCGAATCCCCGCCAGGCAACATTCAAATATTTAGGGGGATATCTTGTCACTACATTTTGCTCTTCCGGCCCGTGCAGCCAGTGCAACTTCCACATGCCACGCTTGGAAAACGTCCTCTACGCAAACGAACCTAACAGCAAAAGCACCACAACCGCCATCATACGAGTCACCAAATTGAACATCCGAAAATTTGACCCTATATGCACCCATATATAGCCGAATCTTCTTGACCACCTGCCAAGGCCCAATAGGGAAATATCACAGAAATTTGAAACCAGAACAAATGAATTAAAAATAAAGATAGTCGATCTCCCCGGCGCCTCGGCATTGTCATCGTCTATCTGCACGGCGCCTCGGCACGTCATCATCTATATATATATCTCCTCGCTCCGGCCCGATAGTACAGTACACTTGATCATTTGAAACCATCCGCGTCCGAGTCATCAGCATCAATCATCAATGCAAAAAAAAAAAAATCATTCGCGACTACCGCCTCTGACAAAATTATTCAAGTATTTCCCTTGGTAGCTCACCACTACTATTCTGTATACGAAGTCTAAGAACATCCAAGCGCTCGTTCATGCAAAAGCCCTACATGGCTTTACATTTCTAGTGCCCGTTCGAATTCAGTTGGAACCTGCCAAGTCATTTTGCTTCCAGTTCCGGGACTAACAGGATGGTCGTCAACTTTACTCCCGTCTGGCAAAACTTCCGCCTTTATATATATAAGGAGGCCGATTATCCTTACATTCAGTTGAGCGTTAACAAAGAATCTTTATTGAAGTGTTCCGCTCGAAAAAAATTCCCACCCTGGTCAAGAGGGCTTTGCATATATGTGTGCACAATATCAAGGCAGACTAGAACAACAAAAAAAAAGACAACACGCGCTAGGTATGAAAATAGTCCGAAAATGAAAATCCGAGGGAATAACTGTATGTAGTATATATATCCGCTGAATCCAATCTGCTATGATCAGGCACACGTCCAAGTGTCATCCCGAGTTCCGGGCGTAGTGGTTGACTTGTATGCGCCAACGCCCAGGCACTCGGCGACAGTGACAAACTGGTATCCCGCGGCGCTCAACGTTTGCAGAGCGAATGGCAATACCTCATTACTGTTATCAGATCCCAACTCAGTAAACAGCGTACCGAAATCAGGTGTAAAATCAATACGAACGCGGTTGTTTGTACCGTCTCATGGTTCAGCGCCAGCAGATTAGAAGGATGTGCGTTTGCCACGTCCGTGTAAGCCTGCTCCGACTCGGCTGGAGTGGCACCAACAGAATCACCCGAGTCAAAGTCCCAAGTCACAACTTATCAAGCGCGCTTAGCGTCTGCAAAAATTGAATACAAAATCACTTACGTGATAACCCGAGGGTTTCGGCAACAGTAAGGACCTGATCGTTGAAATTGCCAAACGGAGGTCTCATGAGAGCCGGCGAGACTCCCAAGATCTTTATAAGCGCCTCTACATTCTGTACCGTCACAAGCCGACCTCGGCGTTGAAAATAATCACACATGCGTACCGTCAAGCCTGGTCAATTCCGTAGTAATCTCATCCGCAGTCAGCGTCGTCAGATCTGGGTGGCTCCAGGTATGGGACGCAATCTGGTGTCCCTTGCTCAGGGCATCTTGAAGACTTGCTACCCGGTCCGGGTCGAAGATACATGCGACTGCAAATCCGAGAAATTATGAGCAAGATAAAAAAATTGCTGTATAGAACATGACCCGTACAGTTGTCGCCATTGCTATAAAACCCTCGACGTCAGCACGAAGCAAGCGTGGGAAACAAAGAATTACTCAACACGAAGAATGTACCTTTAGCGCCCGCATTATCCAGGGTATTCACTATGCTCTCCTCATAAATCCAAGGCCCGTCGTCAAAAGTCAGAGCAACAGTATTAGGCTGAGCGAATTGGGTGATCAGCCACAAGCAACGGTATTCGAATAAAAGATAACCTACGACGTTGCAGCTCGTAAAAACCGTGGCTTGACGTTTCACCAATGGGTTGGCTCGAACCAAAGTAACGATGGCAGGAGCGAAGGACAGCAGAGCGAAAGACTTCATCGTCACTTGAGGATGCGGGAAAGATAAACGAGCGATAGCGAAAAAGAAGGACGATTTATAGAGATGTGAGAGAGAGGAGGTAGGGGGTAGTTGGAATCCGACTTCTGGTTGGTTCAACATGTGCTCGGCGAAAAGACCCCCGGCCGTATCGCTCCTTGGGTTCAAACGTTCCGCTTTCCCTTATCGCAGTCTTATACAGGCAAGAATTGCATTCATGGCTGTAGGAGAGAGTACCAAAGCACCTCGCTAAAATACACCCCAGCCCGCCGCACGTTCTCCGTGCTTTGACCCGTCTTGCAATGCCAGTATTTTTACTAGCCATATATCAAAATAAGGTGCCATAGTTCACCCCACATGATATTAGGAGACACATTTTGCACATCCGTGTCGATCTTGTTCTCCTGATCTGATACTCCTTTCAACGCTTTCACTCCACAAACCAAATCTTGAATACTCATCCCACCATTCAATTGTGTCAACAACCAGCCATTCACAACTCTCCCATCGTCGTTCTGCTAACCCGGTAACTTATATTCGTTGTTAAATCTATCAGCAAACAAGCTCTATCAGTGTGACCGCAGCCTTCGGGTGCAGAAATTAATGTGCTTTTAGATGCCGTCGCTGCACCCTCGATCTCTTGCCAGTCCGCGTGTGGTTTGACGTCACTAGAATTATTGTTGCTTAGAAAACTCGTACCCCTCACAAGCAATAATAACTCTCAGAGGCGTCGAGGAGGTACCCAATGATTCACCCAAGTTTGGCGGCGGGTCCTGTAGTCGTTCGGACATCCGTTCATCGATCACATGTGAACAACTCTTGATGACTCGCTGAATTTAAGTACTCGATGATCCCAAAAAAAAAAGAAAAGAGGACTTCAATGGTGGGGTTTCCTTCTTCGTCGCTCGGGAAATTCTCGTAGACCGTTAGTTTCCAGATATTTGGCATATTAACTTGATTCATAATCTATTTACTGATAGCATAATAAAAAAACACTATTCACTCGATCGTCAGCCTTTTCTAATCAACCGTTAAAATATTTCGAAACATGCTCACAAAGAGTGGAATTGGAATGGTTTGTGGAGCGTTAAAGCGTCGTAAACTAGTCCGTGTGCCTCTCGCACAACATTCTATCTTCCCTAGAGGCTTAGAAACTCATATCCATAGCGTCATAGTCTCTAACCTCGCCTAGAGCATCCATAAATCCCTATTCCAAGCGCCGGAACGTCGATATTACCATTAGAGTACTCCAGATCATCCTCTATCCACGACGTCTCCGCGTCTCGAGACTCTAGAGGCATCTGAAAAGCGTAATGCGTCGAGTACGAAACTGAACCATC
Source organism: Sarcodon sp. MG97 (assembly GCA_003313065.1). Taxonomy (NCBI): domain Eukaryota; kingdom Fungi; phylum Basidiomycota; class Agaricomycetes; order Thelephorales; family Thelephoraceae; genus Sarcodon; species Sarcodon sp. MG97. The sequence continues at coordinate 69,772 of QGOD01000093.1, forward strand.
ACTCTGCATCGGCTGCAGGTCACTTCTCTGAGCAACGTGCTCAGGCAACAATAACGGCCTCAAATCAATAGCAGGATCCTGAAACAGCAGCATAGGACGAAGTGCCGAACGAGATCTAGGCTTGATTCGATGCCGTATAGAAGCAGCACTTTCATCAGGCGAAGAACACCCAGAACTAGGATAGCCGCCGCATACAACTTCCGTACCGCGACCAACAGACTGCGACGTGTGCCGTTTACGCTTGAATGTGTATTTCGGCAGCGGGCTTTGCTTGTCCTCCAACGCGCTAATGTCGGCAGCCTCCCAGTTGTTGCTGAGTTGTAATAGACTGTCTATACCCCGCTCGTTCTCGCCAGAGTCGTAAGACAGATCGCAGACTCCAGCGGTAGACTTTGAGTTCAGAGCAGAGAGACCATTGGGGCAGTAATCAACAAGAGGTTCCGCACAAGAAGCTGGGCATCTCGAAGGACCAAAAGGCGGAGAGCATACTCCAAACTGAGCGACAGCAGGTAGGGCGTTAGCCTGTGTTGTACGCGTCCTAGTTCGGTTCACCGAAGACTGCGGTCTGCGCTTTATGTTTGCGTTGAAGAAGCGGAGAACAGTGGTTACACAGAGATGGAAGAAAGCAAGCGAACAAGCATAGAGCTCATTAAAACATATTTTAAGATATATAAAGGAGAGCATAGCAGATGTAAAAGATTCAATGAATGGTCGTAGTAACAAACGGCAGCCGCGGCGAACCACTGGTCAGTTAGAAATACCAACCTCGAGAGGTCACGTGGGGCCATGGTGAGATGCTTGAATCAAATAAGCCGAGTCAATCATGTACGGAGGAATCAATCAAATGTAAATTCAGAGTAAATATACAAATAAAGATTGAGATGCTCAGTTTGAAACTTTATGGGAATAATTATGCAAAAACAAAAGAAAATGCAGTGACAGGACAGAAGGAAGTGGATTGTCTCTACAGTGTCTTGGTTAGGAAGGATGAATGTCACTCAATAACTCTTGCATCCACGAGTCATCGAAAGTAGAAGAAAAGAAATGTAACAAGAATGTGGAATGTGGCGAGTCCATGTAGGAACAAGAAAAGCGTCATTCTGCTGTCAACAAACATGCTGGAATAACTGTAAGAGAAAATACGTCATCAAAACGCGTTTCTCCGCATAGAAAGCAGAAACAGATAGGATAGATGAAGGGAGATGAATGATCGAACTTGTGGGAATATATGAGGACAGATGCTGCGGACGAGAGAAACTATGACATGAGAAATGGTTACAACGACAAATCGGACGAAATGCAACGAGTGTAGCAAAACTTGGCCGGAAATACTCCTCAGACAGGTAAACGATAGCGAGGTATTCCCTGTGAGTCGTGGAGTCGATGAGAGGGATGTATATCAGTGGATTTTGGATCTTATCTGTGGTCCTGGGAGAAGGGGAGCATAGCAAACGGAAGATGGGTTTGCCAAACACATTCGTCCAAGACTAGGTGTAAGGAGCGTTTCCTGGAGTCAATGAGAGGCGTGCCATATAGAAAAGGCCATGAAAGTCTTGACGTGTCGTAGGGGATATTGTATGTTGCACAACATTGGGCTTTGTAGACACAGTATTGATTGAAATGTGAGATTTGGTGAAACAGGAGAATTCGCAGACGAGAGTTTGGTCGATTTGAGGAATTCGAGACTCAATGTCGCAATGCAAGTAGTCAAAATTGCAGACAAAGGTTGATGACGGACAGAAGGAAATGATTGATAAGGAAATAAATCTCAGGGTCTAGTAGGTCATACGAATAGGTCCATAGGTTTCGGCCCTGGTGAGAGGAGCACGACCAATTTTACTGCCCTTTAACGCAAGACCGGCTCCCTTAGATGGAGGGGGGCAGGGGCTATCGCCAATGTCAGTATCCTCGTCATCGCTATGGCCAGCAGAACTCCCGTCTTCGGGCAGCGTGGTTAGGCCACCACCACCACGCCGAGTTCGGGCCGCGTTGGCGGCAGCAAACAAGGGGTGGCTTGAAGTTCCAGTGCTAGGAGCAGTATTCCTCTTTTGCTGTTGTTGAGACGTAAGGGACATCTTCACAGCTCCAGCGACACCATCACCATACGCGTAACTTCTAGTACGTCCAAATTTGGCTCTGCGGAACTGGTCCAAGTCCTCCCTCCGTGATGTGGCGTGATTTGGGTCGTCCATGCGAACATATCCTACAGGCTCACAGCGATGGGAGGATCCTTTGAAATAAGCGCAGTATCCGCCCTCGAGAATGTAGATCTCAGGGTAATGAACTTTCGGATAAACGTGGTTATTCGTTGCACGATCCTTGGAGCGAAGATGTTTGGCACTATTAAAAGAGAGCATTCCAAAACTAATGCAGAGCATAAGATAGCGGCAACAACTCACAATGTAGGAGCTCTTTTGGCACTGAATTCACAGTGAAATATGAGGACTGTCTTGAAATTAGAATCTCCACTGGTGGATGGTTTAGGCTTTAAGGCATTCTTTCCAAGCAGATGCTCTTCAAGAGCGGAAGTCGTGTTTATATTGAGGGCACCAGGAATATGCCCCCCATTGAATTCATAGTCAAATCGGCAGTCAATGATGTGGTAAGCGGCAAGTTTATCATCGTAGATGCCGTCTAAGAGGTCATCGACCTGCAAGATTGTTATCAGCAGATGTTTCAACAAATAAATGTATCAAATTCGGTGGAGATGGATTTCGACTGACTGTCTTCGAGCTGACCCTCATCAAGCCATCTTCCTTGACTCTGTGGCAAGGTAAGATCTTTCCATGTGCCTCGTTGTCCCCAAACCCAGGCATCAGCCATCTCGCACTGGGGCTATTCTCATTGAAAAGTTGTCTCGGGCTATTCTCTTTCGATGGAGTCCCGCGATGCACAGGCATAGGTCGCAAATTGTCGGAACCGTCACATCTCCGTAATGTCTTTACCTGTTGACGTTTGGTATAAGCTTGGGCAGGGGAAGACATGTCAGGAAGATCAAAACTAGAGCCCTCGTCGGAAGGTGAAGCCGGTATGTTCAACACAGTAGGTGGAAGCATTGCAGAGAAAGCACGGCGAGGAGGGAGAAGTTCTCGAGGTTCTTGATTATCTTGACTGGAGAGTATTGGAAGGGCTGAATTTAACTGTGGGACGGCGGTGACTCCCATGACAGATGATACTGCTACAGGGCGCCGGTGTCGCTTGCTAGGACCGAAACCCAAGCCTTCTAACATGGGCTTGTTGGCTTTTGGACCAGGAAGAGGACCGCTTATAATTCGTTCAAATTTTTGTAATGAAGGAGATGAGGGAGGGGCAGGCGAAGAAGAAACATCCCGATGACTTCGAGAGACAGAATCCGGGGAATGCGAACGACGCTTTCCAAGTTGAGGTGCAGAAGGGGATGCTGATGGACGCTCAGGAGATTGGCTATCGTAGAAAAGTGTGTTGAAGTTGGTGACGGTTGGAGCAGCAGAAGCTGGAACAGGGGACGAAAAATTCCCTTGTGGAACAGTTACTTCTTGGCTAAAAGAGGTATCTACATCCATTTCGTCGGTCACATCCTGCAAGCCACTTGTTAGATACAAAACAAGCAGGTAAACAAAAACACACACATGAACGAAAATATTCTCATTACTATCAACGAATTGTTGGGAGTGTACGGGAGCCATCCACTCGAACGGCAATGCCGCACGCTGTAGCTTCTTCCCATGAGAAGTCCCAGTACCAGAAGTATCAGGCGGGTTGACCGAAGCTGTAGTGGGCGTGGCGTCACTGTCATTGCTCATGTCCCTTCCAAAAAGACGTGCGGAGCTAGTATATGCCCTCGCGCGGCCAACCATGGGCTTCCCTGAGCTGATATCCCTGGAATATGTACGGGAGCTAGGTGCAGGTGCAGGTGAGATATCCATTGGAATAGGTGAATCGGCTGCACGTAAGTGGGGATCTCTGGGTGGTGAGTTAAGTGACATGTTAGACGCGAACGATAATTCTAAGTCTGAAGAAAGGAATTCGTCAAGATCGTCATGAACACGAGGCACCGAACGCCCGCCAGCTCTGTGCGAAGAGAGTTGAGGGACATTGAGGAATTGTTTAGAGGAAGGACGGGTGTTCGCAAAGAGAGAAGGCATGGAGGTCAACGCAGGATAATTCTGGAGGTTTCTCTTCTGTTTCTTGGTAGGACGTTGACAATCTGCAGGATATGAATAGAGGTGATCCATGGAATAGGAGAATAGAGTACAAAAAGTAGCACAGAGAGGGATTAAAACCACAGGAACGGGTGGCCAGAGGTAGCACAAAGATTATGTTGCACACGACACAGCGAGTAAGAGGAATGATTGTCAAGTACAAATCACGAGAGAGAAAGTTGCACAACGTCAACTCTACGAAGCAGAAGTTGGACATAGAGCTACGCACCAATAATTACAGTGGCTCGTGTGGTCGGAACGTGACGAGTTTGCGCTGTAGACGGAGACAATGTTGGAATCAGGATTAAGATCGTTCCTCGAATAGGTAGGAACAATGGAGAATTTTTTCTTTGTGACCGAAACGACTATGGGCACGTTGAGCACGCCGAAAAGCCGAGTCCGCATGCAATGTGGTGTCAATGTAATATAAAACTACAGACCTTGAACGTAAAGAATGTGATACGGAGGAGGCCGCGCCTGGGGAAAGTGAATGAAAGAACCGGTGAGTATGTATAGCCAGGATGCAACAAGAAATGAAACCAGAATGGACAGCAAAGCCAAACCAAAAGGTCAAAGAAACGGAAGCTTACTTCGTCAGACTGAAATAGCAACTGCAGAGCAAACAGCCCGTGTTTGGTTTGTGGGTCCCAAGCCTGCCACAAGGAGCGAGCTGTGAGCAACGCAACGTTCAGCAGCACTTTGGGATAACTTACGATTCACAGATGGCAGGCCGACAATGGGAGGTAGCGCTGAGGTCGAGAATGGTTCCTATGTGTTTGTTGATCCCGCCAATTTGTCCTCGTCAGCCGTTGAGTTCAGGTTTGACAACCAACTCGCGCCCGTGCACGTGCTGGTTCATTTTCCACGTGGCATTTCAAATATATTTCTACAATACTCTCGGGACGCCGGGCCGATACGGCAAATATGTCTTCTATTGTCCTTGCACCCACACTTCTGCAATAACATCCCACTCTTTGAGTATCAGCGTAGGCCCCTGAGGTTTTTCTTCGTTATCCAATTGATCTCCAACCAACAATATTCTCAATCCCCCGACCGTCGAAAACCCTTTCCTCATCGGCATATAAGTCAACATGAACTCCCGCGATTCCACTTGTCTATTTTCCGAGTCTTCTAGTTGAATGGCGTCCAATATCATCACAGATGCTCCCAGGAATGCGACCCCTCTTGTTTTGTTTGAGTATTTCATTCCGTCCTCCGCGGACGCAAAGGGTGGAGGAAAAATAATCACATTGTCGTCTCTTATTAATATCTCATCGTCAACCTCATCCCCATACATCGTTCGTGGCGTTGAAACCAACAACCGCTTCGTGAGACTATCCGAGAATGCAAAGTTGCCTCTATGAGGGGACCCAGTAGGTGATGGTGACGACCGACCTGAGCTCGTCGCAAATGTCTCTTGTCGGGCAGGATAGACTGAGGGAGGGAGGTACGCAGCAGGCGCTGCTCGAGGTGGCAATACATGTTGCACTGCCAGAATGACAGATCGGGTTCTTCCCGGTGGAACTGGAGCTGTCACCGACAGTCTAAGTGAGATATCGAACGGCTTTTCGATGCAAACTGAATCGTGCGCGAAGTCATTGACAGTAATATCAACCTCGACATCCGTCGGTGATAATTGAGAAATTGGTAGTGGGGTTACGGGTGGAGACGCTGAGGGTTGGACTACATTCCGACCGCGGAAGGGTGAGCCTGGTCTGTGAGGAACAGGACCAGGAGATTGTGATCGATTGGCATTTGGAGGTGTCTGCGAGCGAATTGGAAGTTGTGGGGAGCGGGGCCGTGGAGGAACTCCGGCAGCCGAAGAACTCCTCTGCATATGCGGAGGAATGGCGGGGATAGGATGTTGTGCAGTAATGGTAGAAGGACCGCCGGGGGATGTCACTGATGCCAGTACAGGGATTCGACGTGACAACATCTACGGTGGAAGATGAGTAATATCAATAATGGAGCAGCACAATCACATACAGAAGTAAGGAGACGACCCGGCTCGCCAAATGACGATCTCCAACAAATATCCAAACGTCCCAAAGAAATAACGGTTCCTGAGGGATGAACGACGGGAAAAGAAGGTAGGGAAGTTGGATTCAAGATATAGATATACTGTCGTATGTCCTGAGGTCGCATGAGTGCCATAGCATCCGAAAACAGAGCTTCATCTCCTTTCGAATTATCCGTGAGGGTGTCCAACGCGTTCCAACCCTCTGCACATTCGAAGTCGATCCGCTGAAACCACAGTGCATCTGGTGTAAGATTCTGGATGTGAACTTCGAGAAACACCTTCTCACGTTCCGTCCGTGACAGCATGGTAGATGGAGACCGAGGTGTATAAATCTTTGTTTTCACAGAAAGTGGGTTGGTGACCTTGATACTCTGATCAGATAATACTTCCGATACACAACTAAAATGATACTTGCCGCGAACTTATAGAACTTGTGAAAAGTCTGTAAGTTGGCATTTTCTGCGTCTTCCGACCCAGAAGGAGCGTGTCGAATATTGGGCGGCAGCCTGTAAGCAACAGTGCACGCTAAGACATGCTGACCAAGTTCTTTGATTTCGTGGTGCACGACGACCTCCATGGCATCACCTGCTTTTAATACGCCATCCGAGCCAGCACTAATTTCAACCAAGGTTATTTTACTTGTCACTGTCTGCATCTCGACCTTGAAAAACACTCCAGTGACATCTACAGCTGTCTCGTTATTGACGGATAAACAGCTGGAGAACGTCTCTCCCAATTGGATAGCTCCGAAAGAAGACGGTAGGGTAAGTAGCTCAGAAGCATTGGCCAAATCCCGTAGGGTCTTAGGATGGCCAGGAAGTGGATCTTTGCCTTGGAGTGAAACGATGGATGCAGTCGAGCGAGCAGAAAACGATGGAGAACTTGAGTAGAACGGTTCCCAAACACTTGCAAGGGCAGGTCGCTGCACCGTTACTTGGCATAAGAATCATGATGTTGAGAAATTCACCCTGGACGCACAGAGACCCGCATGACCTTCAGGGCTAAGAGATGCTGCCCAGTACTTTCCATGGCGTATGATTATGTTGCGCAGTTGGGCAATAAAGTCGCCTCTGATTGATATCAAGTAGTATCAGTGTGTTTGAACATTTAAAATGATGATAGAATACTCACTTGATAGTTATTGTAAGGTATTACCCGAATCGAGTTGAAGTAGTTTTCATTTGATCATCTCTTCAATCATCAATTAGTCTCAAGTTGCTCACGACCCTGCGGAACACATCTCCTATTTAGTCCCCACACGACACAGCTGCAGTACCCCCTGGTCACGCAAACTTACCCTTGTCCTACGAAGACTAGATTATGGCGCTACGTGAAAACCACACGTTTACTATCTTAGGTTGGGCAGCTTGTGTGTGGATTTTGGTGACTTCATTTCAGGTGAGTTTTCGACACCTTACATTTCTCGCCAACTAATAATCCTTATTTATAGGTAAAGGAATTGTGTTTTCATCTTAGTATTTTACTAACCACGCGTTTACACAAGTATGGTTACCATATTTCTGCTCTCAATCAAATTCAGGCCATCGTGACATGCAAAACGCATTCCGTTGAAGATTCATACTACGGTCTTCCTACCTGTATTGCAATGTCAGACGCAACCTTCTCTGCAGTCACATCTGTCTTCCCAGCAGGAGGACTCTTAGGCAGTGGTGTAGCGAGCATTATCATGGACAAATATGGGAGACGAGGTGCTCTCCGCATCAGTGCAGCTTCAACCGCCTTTGGTTCTTTTTTCATGGGTCTTGCGCCCTTTCTTGCTCCTTTGCTGATAGGAAGGCTTGTTGTTTAACGCACATGACTTGTCTGAATCCCTTCTAATCCTCAACGTATAGGTTTCTCACTGGGGTAGGATCTGGTATTGGACTGTGCGTTGGACCGGTCTTCATTGCTGAAATATCTCCTTCCATGATCAAAGGCAAAGTCGGTGGGTCATCCTTGTGATTAGAATCTTTTTACAGTGCTTACTATGTTCAGGTGTTCTCACCCAACTTGGCATCGTGCTTGGTATCATGTCGACACAATCTCTTGGATTCAGACTCGCAACCCCTACGCAATGGCGATTTGTGCTGTTGTTTTCTGCTCTCCTAGGAACTGTTCAGTTCCTTACAAGCCCTGTCATGGTCGAATCTCCTGCCTGGTCTACTAGACATGGAAACCCACAGAATGCCAAGAACACTCTGGCCATGCTTTGGAAAAGTCAACCAACCGATTGTGGGTTTCTTGGTTTATTCTCACCGACTGGGCTGACCTCGTTATTCAGCCAAAGACGACGTTGAAGATCCTCTCTTGGATGACCGGGAACCAGAACCTTCCCGAGCAGCAGAAGATCGCGATGTCACAGTTGGTATCCCCCAGTTATTGAAATCACCGGATCTTCGCAGACCGTTATTCATTGTGACATCCGTCATGTTATGTCAACAAATTTCCGGTATGTCCGTTACCTTGTATGATTTTTTGCGTTACTTACCCGTATATTGTGAAGGAATCAATGCAGGTGACCTAACAACCTCAGTCCACGTCTTTCGCTTACATATGTCTAGTGTTGTATTACAGCAACGATATACTGTCCAAAGCTTTACCTGATCTAGGGCCTTACATATCTCTGCTAATAACTGTGGTCAACGCACTTATGACGTTCCCTCCCATTTTCCTCATTGAGGTTTGTTTATTTATGTATTAAGCATTGCCTACTCTAATTGTTTCACGCAGCGCGTTGGAAGAAAGAAGCTTTTGATTACATCGGCCTACGGTGCCATCATCTCTCTTGTTCTTGTCGGTTTTGGTTTGAACTATAGCCTGGTGGCTCTTTCGAGTGTGGCTATACTGGCTTTCATTGGGTACGTTCAGCATTTCCATGTATGACAACTTTAGTTGGACATTGCATAGATCATTTGCCATTGGCCTTGGCCCTGTTCCTTTTATCATTATTCCTGACGTATCGCCTGCTCACGTGAGTAATGACCTATTCTTGTGTACTGGTGTCCAACCTGAAACTTTTAGGCTGTTTCGGCTCTCTCGTCTGTGGCACTGTCGACGAATTGTATGTTATAGCATTCGGAAGTCTTCACCCTCTAATCTGTGATATCTACAGGGATTGTCAACTTTGTTGTCGGCATCGTATTCTTGCCGTTACGAAACCTCTTGGCTTCGGGTCATGGCTCACAAGAGGGTAGGGTATTTTATGTGTTTGCTATAGTATTCTTCGCTTGCTTCCACATGTTCTCCCGTATATCTCGGAGTTGAATGCTGTCTTGTCAGACTCTTCTTGTTACAAGTTGATTAGTAAAGTGTAAAGCAAGTTTGTAGAAGTAAATAAACAATTTGTTACCAAAAATTGAACAAGAGCAATCAGCCTCGTGGCCGCGTTGCAGTCCAAATCAGTTTGCGACCCATCTTGCCGTACGCTCTTGCAATTCGCCTTTTGTGTCAACTGTTCCAATTTTCTTTACGATTACTCTTACGACCGGTTATTCTGATACAGGCCACTCCGCAGCGGCAAGGATTTCATCATGAGCAGCGCTTCGTCTACCCCAGATATCTCCTCTTTGTCGCTCTCTCACAAGCCGTCTCAACAACGTTTGCATGAAAATTACGACTATGAAGGCAACGCTAGCGGCAACGGCAGACCTCAATACCATTACTCGACCTCTCCGCCTATTCCTGCTCAGTCCCAGTACAACCCCCTCACTATGAATCAATCCCCGCTTAAGAACAAGACCGTTCGAGGTGGTCTTCCTTCCGTATGTGTCCTCATCTTCCCCCGATCGCCTGCGATAGCTCTTTATTTACATTTCATGTCCAGCAATGGCTTGATAATTCCCCTGCCACTCCAGACGACCGTTCACTTTCGCCCCACAATAATTCTGATCTATCTTCTTCTGGAGGTTCCCCACCTCTGTCCCATGTCAATACGTCAGTGGCTGCGTCGGCTCCGGCCCTTATTGGTGACGACGAGGTTATACCCACTGCAATTGTCATAAAGAACATACCTTTCAACGTAAAACGCGAAACCCTCCTTGATATTATCGTGCGTCAACTATTGTGTTTAAATTTGGCATTTAAATCAACAGTATTGCCAGGCTTCCTTGTCGATCCCTACTCCGTATGCTTTCAATTACCATCTCGATCAGTCAGGCCAGTTTCGTGGCCTTGCTTTTGCCAACTTCCGTGCATCCAGTGACGCTGATGCTGTCGTTGCGGCGCTCAACGGGTTTGACGTCCAAGGCCGCAAATTACGCGTTGAGTATAAAAAGGTTCTGCAAGCCGGTGAGAAGGAACGCATAGAAAGAGAGAAGGCTATTCGCCGGATGAGGTCCATGCAACTTGAGAAAGAACAACAACAAGTGGCTCCCCCGGTCATGAACCAGTATGATGATTTCGGGCCTGTTCTTTCGCCAAGCTTTGCCCCCCAACGTTCCTTCCCTACGCCTTTCTCTCCTCAGCAGCAATATTCGCCTTCCCAGCTCATGCCCGTACCTCAAATATCTCAACCGTTCATCAATACGAACGTTCAAACACTTCAAAGTATCCTATCTCCCGTGACTCCCAGTCCTGTTACCAAATCTCCCAGCAACGAGCTTGATCTAAACGATCCCTCCACACTAGACATCTATTCACGTATCTTGTTGTTCAAAGATGATCACATGCGTGATGAGCTCGCCTTTTCTCGGACCTTGACTCCTAAGCAAAGGAGAGTCGTTCATTTGATTGCTCAGAAACTGGGTGTTTATCATTACTCAGTGGGGGAAGGCGACGATAGATACGCCGTGGTTACTCGTATTGATCCTGCAGCAGTGAGTTTTCTTTTTCTACTGATTCTACGTCCTGATGACTTCTACAGCGGCAACAGCCTCGCCAAACTCTTTCACGCGCGCCTTCGGCATATCTGTCTCCCACTCAAACAACCCTTTCCTCTAACCCGTTGCGAGGAAAGAAATCCATGCCGGACATGAAATCCTTGCACTCCCAGCCACCTCGCCTCAGTACCCGTTCGTCGAATGGAAACATTAGGGAGGGGTATGCGACTATCGCGTCCCCTGCCCGCCGTTCTCCTAGCAGTTTCCAAGCGCTTTTTGCTAGCTCAGGCTTTGGAGGTTCTGCTCCTCCCGTTCCAAATCTCCCAGCTAGCGTTCAAAATGGACTGGCTGAAAGTCCAACTATCATGCGGCAACCACGAGGTCCCGGTGCTGGAGGTTTCGAGTCAAGAAGAGAAAGGGTTGTTGCTAGCGAGAGTCAAGCTGTCCGAGGCGTAGATACTCGGTCCCATGAGCCGCTGGAGATTTGAACACCTTCGCACGGCTGTTGCATGAGGGTCTTATTTGCCCCACCCACCTCTTGTGTACCTGTCACCACTGGCTTATCCCTCTTTTCATCTTGTCGCATGCTTCGCCTCATCTCTACCCTCTTGTATACAACAGATAACAATCCTTAGCAGTCCGGTTTTTGATTCGCCGCCATTATCCCTCGTCATCTCCCGTTTCATTTCACTGCCGTCAATTCTAAATTTTAATAGGGACAAGAAAATTCAACTTCACCTTATCATTCCTAAAGGTTTCCTTTTTTTCTCTCGACTGTACTCACCTTGCTATTATATCATACTTGATAGCCGTTTTTAAATAAACTTCCTATGTCAAAGCTCAAGTAGCAGTGATAGATTGAACATTGAGCTTTTTGATACAAAAGTAAGCACGTCGTACTTGATCCCTATTATGTTGGATAGTAAGGTGTTCCCTTTCTATCATAAACTGATACTTGACCACCTTGATCCCCACTGAATCAAATCAAACTTGGAATGAAAAAGAAAATCATTGAAGTAATTGGAGTGAACTCACACTACTAGAGCCATCTCTTGATTGTCATACTTCCCTGTCTTCCCTACGGCGAAATGGCCAATCGGATATGCCTCTCGTGCGATTTCGAAGCCGTTGAGAGGGTCGTAACCTCGTCCAAAAGGCGAAGAATTGGGGTTCCGGAAGTCGCGAGCATTGGAACGGACGTCCCACATCCTGACACAACCTTGGGAAACAAGAGGGAACGTTTGTATCAAACAGGTTGTAGTCATAGAATAATTACCATCATCTCCGCCAGTGAACAACCTTAATCCAATTCCTTGCCAGCCAGTAATCCAACGCAGACCAGTGATCCCAAAAGTTCCCCCACCCGGTCCCGCGACAGACTTGGCGTGATGGAATTCATGGATAAATTTGCTGGCGCGAACATCGAGGATCTGCACGAAGTTGTCTGTCCGGCCAACGGCCAAGTAGTCTCCGTAGGGATCGAACTTCATATGCTCAATGTCATCGTCCCCCTCGAAGCCTTGTACAGTAAAGGCGGAGATCTGTTTAGAACACCTGAGCCTGACGTCGTATAGGCATATTTTATGGCCTTCGGATCCGGATGTACTCAGAGCTACACATTGACCTTCCAGTATACAATGGTCAACTTGGGTTGATGAGAAATCAGGAGACGAAACAATATACCCTCTGGACTGATTGCGATGGAGCTCCCCGGATCTGTTGACTCGCTAATGCGAAAAGCAAACTTCCCGCTCCGAACATCAAAAGCCTTGTGATTCGCATGGTTTGCAGTCACGACACCGTTTGGCTGCCATGTAGCGAACAGATAGTTGTAAGACGCTTCTTCTCCCCATACAACGGTAGTAACAAGGTCGTCTGAGAAGTCTAGAAGAAGTGGTTTTGCTGACCAGAAGTCACCATTTTTGTAGACATATATTGCGCTACACGAACGGTCAGCAAAAGATTCGAAGCATGTGAGGAGGATACAAACCCAGAAGTAACTACTGCTAACACAGAATCACTCCGGTAGAGAAGTTCTTGTGGGGTAGACTTAAGATTCTCTGGTCATCGCTTCAGATTAAAGCCGTATTGACGATATGTAGTAGAATCTCACCTTGTCCGACTTTTCTCGCTGTGAATGTTTCTTCATCCTCAAAGTCCCATGCGAAAAGCCTTCCATCAGAGGCGCATGACACAGCACGCATGCCACTAAGCAAATCGATAGTCAATCAAGGCATAATAAGTGGGGATACAACTGGATATACTTTTGTGGGTCGAATTTTATGTCATTCACTGTGTAATGCTTCAGTCCGTCTTCGGAATAATCTGTGTTCAGAAAAAACATGCTTGATGTCCCAGAAGACAACTGAAGTAAATGTAGGACTAACCCATAACATCCTCTTCTGCCAATTCTCCATTTACAAAACGTCGGGAATGGCTGTTTATTGGAATGTAATCTACGGGCAAAAGTATGATTGTCAATGGGACAAGTTAACCAAGGAAGCAAGTACAAACCAAACCCGTCTCTCCAGAATATTAACGAAGGTCCTGTATTGTGCGGCGTCGGGGGATCATCGTTGTGCCCTCCGAATGTCGCTGATCCGATGGCAACGATTTTTCCACTTTGCGATATCTGGTTGATAGCTGCGCCAATTTTCAGTAATGGCCGAGTGCAATAAACAGTGGACAACCAACGGACTACCGGGAGCCGCTCGAAAACTCTGCACCATACGAAGATGGGTCCAGTCCCGGAAAACATCAGGTATCAAAGGTCTACCATTTGTCTTATGCAGACGTAACGGATGGTGTCCGAAGGCCAGGAGAGATGGCGACAAAAATTTGCGATTCGAGTGTGCCAGCTGAGATTCCGCCAATTTCAGAAAATACAGGCTGAAACAAGGATATCGCGCACCAAAGCTGGTTTGTTCACTTGTTGAGGACTGTTGGGCATCAGTCTTGCACGAGTGTTAGGAGGGCGGGGCTTAGCACCCAGCTGCTCCATCTCTCCGCCGAGCCTTTCATATTCTTTAGCAATTTCTTCCTAACAACAAATAATCCACATTGACCGATTGCAATGCAAAGGTAAGCGTACCTCGATCTGCGGTCGAATGATTTTGCGGTAGATATCGGTTGTAGTCTAATATATCTTCGTCAATCATTCTTAAAAGAAGACGATAACATTAGACAAACGTTGACATCGCCATGAGCCACCCGCTCGTATACTTCATACTCATTCAGTGCCGGATATTCGTTCAACGCCTAGCAACACATCTCTTCAGTGGTGGGCGGAGACATGAATACAGACATACATCTACGATAGTGTATGTTTCTTCCCAAATCTCGTCCTCATAATCGGAAGGAGGGTCAGTCTGGTGCTGGGACGGTAGGACCGCCACCGTTTCTATTTCAGTCCGCGCCTTTGGAAGAACGTTCGAGCCATACGCTGAATCCCGCTGTTGAATGAGGCAATTCAAAATGCGAGCAGAAGAAGTGGGTCATAAGTAACTCACGGCAGTCGCAGAGCGCCCCTTATCTATGTTACGACCATTCTTCACTTTTGGCTCAGATTTCACACTATATGATGTGTTCGGAAACGCGACTGAATGTGGTCGTGATGATCCAGTGACCGTTTTTCGTCCCTATGCAATCAGAACTTAGCATGCAGCCGTGGAGGTAGCAAAGCTAAAGAACATTTGTTTTAGACTCTGTTTTACTACGCGCGGGTTCTTCATGGTCTGAACTTGATGGGACTACGATGCACTCAGATTCCTTCCGCCGAGCCCGACTACCATGTGCGAGGCGTTGCTGCGATCGGCCTTGTTTATGGGAGAGTATTTCGATGTCTGGATCGTCTGGATCCCAGTCAACGAGAATGGGCTCTGTTTTCGAAGACATTAGATAGACAGTGGAGACGGTGCAGCAGCAAACAGAGAGCGCGTTGACCCTTGAACTAAAAGAGAAACGCGTTAATCACGAGTTCGTCGCCAGGACGTTGAACTTTCACTTTTCCACTCCGAGTTCAACAACCACCTTGTAATGTCTGCCGCAAGCCTTGTTCACGCCGCAGTGTTTACAGTCGGAGCAGTTCTCGGCGGAAGCGTAGCCGTTGCTGTTACTAGAAAAACTCAATTTACACAACCACCAGCTCCTGCCATTGTCGAAATAGGACCAGGCGGAGCAGCAACCATTTCAGCCAACGTTGGACCACTCTCCCCTGCTTTAAAATATGGAAGTCCAGGTACGTAGTAACCCAAACATTCGTCCGGTCCATTTAGACTTATCATTCTCCAGGACCCATTTCCGACCAACTAGTGAGGAAAGCATACGTTGCAGGTTACGATCGTCGGCTACGACATCCCGCCTGGGTGAGCTTCAGTTTCTGTTCGTCGGTTGTTGCCCCAATAACGTGTCACAAGACAGCGGAACATTTGACTCTAGCCACTCTGGGCAAAGCCTCAGTCTCGGGCGCTGACGCTTCCTCAGGAAGTGGGGACCGTTCAAAGAGTAACTTCGTCGAAGACGAGAGCTTACCAGCAAAATTCCGGGCCAAACTGCAAGACTACTTTCGCAGCGGGTACGATAGAGGACATATGGTCCCTGCTGCAGATGCCAAATCATCGCAAGTGTGTTATATTTTGTTTGTATTTGCGCTTCTTTGTTGATAATCAGTCTAGGATGCAATGGACGAGACTTTCCTACTTTCAAATATCGCTCCCCAAGTTGGAGTCGGCTTCAATAGACATTGTAAGTTCTATTCTCCTTATCTACTAACGTCCCAGTCGCTGAAGACTTCATAAGACTGGGCCTACCTAGAAGATTGGTGCCGCAGACTTACTAGCTCATTCGCGGATGTATACGTGTTCACTGTGCCGTTATATCTTCCCAAACTCGAATCAGACGGCAAATGGCGTATTGTACCAACTGTCATTTTGTCTGTGCGTGTTGAGTGATCCTGATAACTGCACCTTTAGACTCATGAGGTGATCGGGTCACCTCCGAATGTCTCCGTCCCTACACATTTCGCAAAGGTGGTCCTCACCTCCAAACCCACGTCTCCAAGCACTCCAAATATACTTGAGATTAGTACGGGCGCATTCGTACTGCCAAATTCTCAAATTCCAGACGAAGCTCCCCTGGAAAATTTCATAGTACCTAGTATGTCGCTCTATTTTCACAAATCAAGCATACCTTTTTACGCACACTTCCAGTCGATGCCGTCGAACAGGCTTCTGGGCTTACCTTGATTTCCGACGCCATAAAGTCTTCTTCGAAGCATATATGCCAGACTACCCAGTGTCAAGTTCTTGTTAAACGATTTGACGATGCCCAAAAGAGACCAGAAACAAGGCGGGCCATATCGTCACCTCGGTGATACTCTAATAAACGGTGGTTTAGATGTTAATTCCACCGTTTCATATCGAATGGAAAGAATTACTTGTTCCTTCTGGTAGATGCATCATGGTATTCAGATACCAGTTTAGAGATCCTGACAGACTAGTAGGTAGAATAGTATATTAATACTGAATTGCTTTGGATCCTGCAACTATCTTATGTCGTCGCCCATGGGTGGCTGACCAACCTCTGCACAGAAAGCAATGCCTGATACCTCACATTAGCATCTTCATGGGACATCAACTCCATCACCCTCGTCTTGGCACCGAGATCCGTTAGGATTCTCATCAAAGGAATGTTCAGGATGCTTTGAAGCGAACCAGGAGAACTAATGTTAACACTCACTTCTTCCCACGTTCGCAGTGCTTGACGTATTGACCTATATCGTGTGCTGCGACTGCCAGAACAATTGGTTCCTCCGAGCTTTGTAGTAATCTGGTTAGGATTCTGTAATGGTACACGATCAGAGCTAGACAGAGATAAGGTCATTGAGACATATACCTTAGTTGTTCGTAATCCTTATCATTTAATTTCGTCGCATTCTCTTTCCAAAACATGTCTGACTCGTGCACCGGTGTCCACGACAGATGTCCTGATTGTAGTTCTGAGGTATATTCGTCGTATGTCCTATAGTACACCCGTCAACGCCGCGCACAAAGCCGGCTTTATCAGCGTCGTAAACGCACGTTAAGCTCTCAAACCGAGCCTTGAGCTCGTCGCGCAGAAACTGGACGTCTTCTAAGACATCTTCATCAGACCATTTCCTAGCCGCAAGATTCTTGGCAAAGGGCAATAACTGGGCAACAAGCATCGCAGCAAGATTCTCAACAGGTGCTTTTGTAACAAGGTTCCTGAACGTTGCAACAACGACACGTATGACTTTCTCTTTTACGGCGGCCTGGGCGACGTCCGTCAGGAGTAGGATGATATCAAATTTCCTTGAAGAGAACAAATCAGCTTGTATACACAGGTAGGTAAGAGAAAGGTAAAGAGTTCACTTATTAATTTCTTCCGCGATATTTTGCTCAAATGTTAGCAGCCAGAAACAGAATCCGATTTGATAACACATTTGCGGGCCAGGTTTGTGTTTAATTATGTCAACCAGCCTGAAGATCGACGACATTCAGTGATGATCCATACAGTGTGGAAAAAATATCTGACCCAGCGATGATTGGGGGGTTAGCCCAGACGGCCGTTCTGACTTCAGGTCTCGGTAACAGCGACTCCAGACACTGAACAGCCATATCGCGTTTGTGAGGGAAGGGAGACGAGACAAAGGCAGAAAGGGTGGCCAGGAATGGTTGGAGCCGAACCGAAGGAATTGTCAGGGACTCGGCGCCCAGTAGAACGGTCAAAATCTGAGCTCCTTTGAGCTGAACAACATCATCCTGGGTATCTAGCGCACTTGTAGATATCAGATTGAAATAACCAAGAGGCAACAAGTGTATGGGATTACCGGAGGAGAGCACCATAAGGAAGTTCGGGATCGGTTTCTGCGGCACGAGTGAACAGAGGTATTCTCTCATCGTGATCTGAATAGTTGGATTATAGGTCGATTTCAGATAAGGAACAAAATGCGCTCATACCAGAGAGAGCATCTGCGATGTATACGAGGATACATTGCATAGTATCGATTCGTTGTAATTTATTGAGTAATCGGAGATACAACAAAGCATAACTTTGGCCATCGGAGAGTAGGATAGATTCGATTCGTTGTCTGGGTTGACGATCAACTTTCTTCAAAAGCGTCAAGTCATCAGAGGAGAGCAGTCCAGCGCGTTGGTATCCCTGACGAACGAACGAACGTTAAGCAGTCTGGTTATTGACGAGAAGAGACGAGGATTGACCTCCCATGGTACGGGTTTTGCCCGGATTTTGGCCGACTGTTCATCAAGATAGCTATTTGATACGAGTAAAAGAGACATGTTTGCCAGTGGATGTAACTGGTTCCAAGAATTCGACTCGCTCAAAGCGGGAGAGGTTTCCTATTGTGGTATTGGCACTTGGCTTTCCCAAGTTTGCAAACCCTCTGCGTCAACTCTCGCCAAATGCTCCGTCGAAAATGCATACACCACTGCTCAGACGGACTACATCTCTTCGCTCGCTCGTTGGCCACTGAGGCAGCCCTGGCTACACCTGCTTCGAGTTCATTTGTTGCGACCCGTTCAAAAACACGTCCCGTTCTGCAGACCTCTGTGATTGTAAACCGTTCGCCGACCGTCACCAGAGCCCCTTCTCGGTTCGAGAAAGCTTTCTTCCAGTACCAGTCACGTATAGCTCGCGCCTTACACAATCCTTTTCCTTATGAATTCTATTTCAAGCAAGGGTCTCCGCTCGAGGCACAATTCAATATAGAGGAACGAAGACGGGAGAAACAAGCTTTTGGTCGAGTCAGTAAGGTTATGATGGAGTCTACAGAGGCGAACCGCGAAGCTGCAGAGTTGGCAAGAGAGGAAGTCGAGCAGAGCGCTCCTCGGTTCACAGAAGCGGACGAAAAGAGAGACGTACACAGCTTGGACAGGAGAGGAGAGAGAAACTTGTACCTCATTATCAAGAAAAAAGAGGGGGATAAGCTATATTGGACTTTCCCAAAAGGATCTGTCCAGAAGGGCGAATTTCTTCACCAGGTATATAGTAGAGACTAGATGCAAACAACTTGTTTGCTGATCCTTGTTTTAGGCGGCCGAACGTGTTCTTCATCCTCAGTGTGGTATATATATGGATACATGGATGGTCGGTCGAAAACCTATAGGTTTATACCAGCCGTCGGTCACATTACCAGATGCACAACAGGTTAGCATTTGGTCAATTCGTGCATTTACGTTTCCTCATATTACCCTCCTGCTATTAGACGATGACATTCTTTTACAAATCACACATTTTAGCCGGCCAGGTGAGACCGGACAGGACCTCGGTCGATGATTTTGCTTGGCTAACAAAAGAAGAAATACGGAGCTACGTGGAGCGAGAGTATTGGCAAGGAATCAAGGATATGTTATCTGATTTTTGATGTTATAATATGCAGACTTGAATTGTGCTGGACAAAGTTGTGTCGTCTTGGGTTAGAATCAAAATGCATGGTCGTTGCAATTATGACTTGCGACTTGAATCCCAAGGTCAGTCAATGATCATTTGGTGCATATGTCTTGGATGGTATCGTCATCCAAAGTGTGGAGAACAAGATATTGTTTCGCCGAGTACATCAGATTGTTCAGAGTTGCCGAGCAATTAACCTATGATGTTAAACATGGAAAAGGCTCAATGTCTTGTTATTACAGGTCAGCCAGGAATTTTTATCATCCTTGTACTCCTGATGTCTCAGACACCGTCCCCAGGCAGGAAGCTTTGGCCCTGGCACGCATTGTGAGCGTGCTGTGCACAAAATAAACCAGTCGTTATACGTTTGATTGACACCTGTTGGTTGTTCGTTGAAGAAGGCGTTCTAGACGACCCACTTCGACACATCTTATTACGAAGACTTGTATGGACACGGGTAACTTGACGGATAATTGATTTGTAAGTCTTACTAGCCATGGATCCCGGCATTTCGTATACACCAAGTCTCCAACTCCATCAATTACAGGCAAATTACCCCAGTCTGCGAATCCTGCAACCTGCGTGATGAACCCCGTAAGGCGTATTGATGATACTGATTTTATGTTACTCACCTGTTCTACGGCGCTCAATCCAGTGCTCCGTTCCCCAGGTTGTGTCCTTCACAGTAATTGACGCAATCTTTGTGAGCTTGGTCCCTCCCCGCGTTTGTGTTTCGGAACGGAAAGTTTGTTTGCGCAGCATAAACGAGCATGGATGAGACTATGGACAAGCTAGCATCAGGTCACCATGAGCGTCCGGTACTAGTCAAGTTGCAGATGCTGAGGCGTCATCCGAGCGTGCGTGTTGGCTGTATGGAAATGGATATGGTAGCCGCCTGTCCTTTCGTTGTGTCAACAATTGCCGCCCAGTTGCGGACGCTCCAGCGTCACAAGTTGGTTTACGTCTTCAACCACTACGCTACCTTATCCTATACAAGGCTAAAAGCAAGCGATGCTTTCGAGGAATATTGCCACGTCATCTTCACAACAAAGATCAGCTTCGACTTCTTCTTGATGGTGCACATTGGAGGTCAGCCTCAGACCAAGGCTGCAAAGAATCTTCAGTGGCATATTACAGCACTGGAAGCTTTACGTGGAATATCTTGGCATAAATTTTCCCCACGTCGTCAAGTACAGCTCGGATGAGGTCACTGAGAGCAAATCGAGGCCGACGTCTACTACGTACTGCTCAAAACCAACGAAGTAGGAGTCGACTCCCTCGTTCTGTACAACGACAACCTCTACATCCCCCACACGAGCACTGTTGCTGATCGTGGCATCGATCACAAACTCTTGCCTCCCGTCCTATCACTTCTACCGCAACGCAATTGTCGCGCCTCTACCTTTCGGCATGTTCCATAACAAATTGTGCTGAGCTAACATGGCCTGGTTTTATATTTGGCAGAGGTAGAACTGAAATTTTGAACAACTGATCGTGGCGACAGATAATGAATGCTTCTTCGTCTTTCTTTCTTGTGTCAGTCGAACTCGGGCAAAGTTGTGCCAAGTGCTTTGTGCTTCCGATTGCAGTTCGGCGAGGAAAATTTAGCAATGGCTGTTTAACTGCAATAATAACTTGACGAGGACGATATGTCAAGGCATCATATGATTTACTACGTCTTGTTGTTGACGACATCACAATTCCGGCAAGATTACAATTGCAGTCACGTCTGTTTACAACGGGCCATCGGGGTCGAATTCTCCACATACATACGCGGAGGGGGACCTACTATACCCACAAAAGTAGAGATGTTTTTGCCCAACCCCCCACTGCCCTCAACTATACCACGCAGGCAGGTCCGTCTTTCGTGCTTCTTCTCTATCTGTGCAAGCTGCTACGAGAAGTAGCACTTGCCAGGAGTGCCTGTGCCTCATCGGATAGCCAAAATAGGCTATTCATCAAGTGGGACGGAAGGGTCTGGAAGTGTCTACGGTGTTAAATGCACATCGAGGAAAAGGTTCGTGGGTGCGATAAAGGCATTTGTAGATAATTTGTTCTTTTGGGGGGGGGGGGGGGAAGCGGGCTTTGGAGAAACACAGCGACAACCTGCATGAGATTACCACTGAGTTTATCGGTCCCGCGCTATTACTGAACAAACTGCAAGCTGGAAAGCAGAAGATTAAGGGTACTACTTGGACTAGGGGTAACGCGACTGTCTGTGTGTGCCAACTGTACTTGGATTTGGGGCCTTGTTGGAGGTTACTGACTCTAAAGATTCTACAAAAAGGGAATGATGCGCCGACGCAATGGAACCAAACCCGCCAAGGTGCACAGCCCACGCGCATTTTGATTCCGCAAGGCGTCTTTCCAACTCCGAAATGGACATTGGAACGGAGTCTACGTCGGGATCTTGGATGCCTCATATCCTTGAGAATGTGAAAGAGGCGGTTGTGATAGACCTCTTCTCATACTACATATGCTACGCCTCGTTACCAATTTGTTATACCCACAGATACTTTTATGCATTGCCTCTTGTTTTAATTCGTGTGTCATTATTGACAAGGACCGCTGAATATCAATATTCATTGATTCCCAGGCCAATTTACCTCAAAGAGTCTTCCCCCAAGCCCAACACTCGGAGGTGGGATATGTGCCAAGCACAACCTGGTTTGAGAAATCATATATAAGCTAGGAGGCGGTGGTACTAGTAGTAATAATAATTAACAATTGCATCTAGTAGCAGTGCAATGGCGGTGTCGAACCAAATAAAAAGTCCGTCATCGTTGCGCAGAAACAACACTCTAACACTTCAATCCCGGTCAGTCATAGCATCTCCCATCTTCTTCAATAGATGTATGACTCTCGACCTAATAGCCCAGTCTCCTAGGAGACTTTAATGCGCTCCCCGTGGTCTGTCAATTGACAGTCCACAGGACTGAATCGTAGACTCACAACTCAAAACCAGCCTAGCGCTGTCGAACGATATATGTCTCGAGTCGCAGAAAATACGATGTCTAGTGATAACTACGTCAGTTGTCACGAGACATAATATAATAACAGGAGTTCATCACCATAGATCTATACTGGTTCGAAAAAGTATTTGTACACAGGCTTCCCCCGACGAATCATTGCCCAAGCCAGATGGTACGCCAAGGCGGGGAATATGAAGGCTGATGTTGCGTCAAAGTTCTCAGGAACAGAAGAAACTGGCTCCAAGGCGTTTCCTTGCACAAGTGGACAAGTGGATTTTTTTGCGTCCCACCATTCAGCCAGTACACTCGTTTATGCTGATCATCTCCTCCTCTCCGCGTTCCGGTCAGGCATATGTATCATGGCTGGGAGACCGGTGACCCTGCGGCAGCGTGTGGTGGCTTATCTGTCAAGATAATATTGAAGGTCAAATATTAATTTCTTACCGATTGATTTCTTTTCTTTTCTTTTGTTTCTCATTTTACTTTTCGACGCGCATATTCGGCTATTACCGAATATTCTCACGATCGCAGCTTTTGTCTAAAAAAGGTAACGATTTGTCTCGACGAGTCTCGAGCGATCGATTTCGTCATTATATTTTGTATCTGCCTCAGATAAAGGTGCGATATGTTAGTTTTTACACCTTTCTTTCTCCCTCAGTGATTTGCGAAAACACTGAGGTTCGCATGCTTCTATTTTTCTTTATTTTCTTTATTAAAATGTATATTAGATATATTCTTCGCACTGTATAGGTAACTACAATAAAGCGATTTGTGAAAACACTGAGATATATTCTTTGCACTGTATAGCTGTCGTAACCTTGATATTATCAAGAAGCGAGAGCTCTGGATATCAGAGATCATTGGATGCAGAGACAAGGCTAATCTCGGTGGATGTGAGTGGAGGATGTGCTCAGTTTTGCCACGGATGAGTAAGTATAAGTAGCGCTATTCTGTCATCATGATCCAAATGATTCGGGCTATGGGTCAGTTTCAGACAAGGAACAAGACGCGTTCATACCTGAGAGAGCATCTGCGATGTATACGAGGACAAATTGCATAGTATCGATTCGTTGTAATTTAGAACTGCCCGGAAGGCCAAACTTCTCCACCAGGTATATACAGAAAATTTAATTTGTTGGCTGATCCCTCATTCTGGACAGGTTGTCAATTCGTGCATTTACGTTTCCTCATATTGCCTTCCTGCTATTAGACGATGACATTCTTTTACAAATTACTGGCCAGGCTTGGAAAAATACGGCGCTGCATTAGACCGAGAGAGTATTGGCAAGGAATCAAGGATATGTTTCACCTGATTTTTAATGTCATAATATGTAGACTTGGACCTGTGCTGGACAAAAGTTGCGTCACTATGTTACTTATTTGATGAAATGAGATGTTTAGTGGGCTTGATTACAGGTGAGCTAGAACAGCTGAAGGAACGCCCGCTGGATAGAGAATTTTTGCAAAGATATAAAAGACGATATTTATCAAGAAGAAGTGGCACTACCGGGCTATATGATGTATAGACATCTCTGGTATACTCAAACAGGGTGTTCGACTTGGCAATCAGAAAAGTCCACAACAATCTCCCACAAAGTGAGATAGTTCTTGTTGAGAGACAGCAACTGACTGCTATTTGGAGAGAATCTGATGACACGTGATGACGTGATGAGGATTGAGATGAGAGTACAGCTCTGATTCGTATAGTGGGGGCCGTGGAGCCGTCGTATGATGCCGATGCACAAAATCTCGAGTCTGGCGAGAATGTCACAAGTCTAGTCAAACTAAACTCGCCGCGGAAAGTGTGAAAGGAGAGACCTGTCGCTGCGTCCCAGAGCTTGACGGTGTGATCGTAGGACCCCGAACCTATGACATTTCCGTCACTCGAAAAAGCAACACAAGTCACAGAGCCGCGATCATCGGCAGTGTTCGTTGGAGTTCTCGCGATCGATCGTAATGTCCGTTTGCCAAATCTGGACAAATTTCTCATTAGCGGACGCGATAGCTCTCCCATCTCCGTCGTATTCGAACAACAACACGTCAGCGTGTTTTGTCAGATCCCTGATTCCAAACGTCGAGCTCCCTGTTTTATATACATGAGCTGCTGTGCAGTCGAAAATCGAATTGAGGTGATCCAATAATCCGTCGAGGACGGTTGGAAATCATAAGTCTTTGCATCAAAGACATTCATCGTTCCATCATCCTCTGTTACAGAAGCGATCCATGACGAATCTGGTGAACATGCAACAGACTTCATCGCGTTGTGATGTCTGACAGTCTTCAGGCATTTCTTCTCCACAATGTCCCATACCTTCACAGTCATGTCTCTACTTCCTGATACAACTGTATGTCCCGCACCCAGCCAGCATATGGTGACTACATCATCGGAGTGGCCCTTGAGAACGCGTTTGCAACTGTGAGAGGACACGTCCCAAATTCGAATAGTACCGTCATCTGAGCCAGATCCAATCATGGTGCCGCATGGTGAGAATGCAACTGTTCTGATCAACTCGATATGCCCTTTCAAAGCGCAAATGTGGCTGCCAGTCTGCAAGTCCCAAACATCAACTATACCATTGTCACATCCAGCCGCAATGAGCGGGTCATTGGGTGAGAATGCAACAGAGATGGGTCGAGTTTCACTTCTAGTCAACGTAGCTTGACGCTGTCCTGTAGAAACTTCGAAAATCTCGACACAATCCTCTTCACAAACTGCAATCAAACCGTCACTGTGCGAGTATGATATACGTCCTGCTGAATCTCTTGTTTCGATTGCCCTTGTGCATGCATCCCATGAATCTTCGACCGAATTTAACAAATGAACGTCTTTCGGGATATCGTCTTGATATAGTTTTCGAACAGGAGAGGTCATTGGGCACCAGAGTAAGGCGGAATGATATGTATGAAGCGCAGATCCTTTGATAATATCAAAGAACCGTAACACAAACCTTTCGCTATCCCTCACAATAGCTGAAAGTCTTGTGTCTGTCACGTTGACATGATTGCCAATCATAAATTACCCAACATAGTCATACCATAGGTCCAAGTCAACTCACCTCGACCATCCACGCTTTCACGCCGTCAAGAGAGTATACTGCACATTCAAGATCTCCGATCACGCTAAGCACCTCGAGCCACGCCAATAGATCATGCTTGAAAAAGGTTTCCAACGACTCTATGATAAACCCAACACCGTCACAATCCCTGGAAGCAGCGCAAAGATGTCTTGCCCAAGATTTACATGCGTATTCCAGCCCACTTCCAATATATTTCTTTCGACGCTTGCCGAGGTCTTTGATTTCGCTATTCATGGCGTATACAGGAAGATCGCATATGTTCTTCTTCAGCTTCTTGTTCATCAGCGCAAGACAACGCATCCCAAGCTTGGAATGATAGGTGGAGGGGTCGATGCGAAATCTCATATCCGTGCATCGGGTTTGGTCCGTGAGGTAGTCTGGAAACGACTTGTGACACACTCTCAATAGCTCCAGATCCGACTTGGGAACGATAAGGACCGAGTGTAGAGAACGGATGGTGTTCCGCACGCTCTCCAATGTTATATCTAGTATTGTTGCAAGGTCTTCACACGAGACAGGATTGAATACCTACGCGATGGAACCAACAAAAAACTCGAGACCATCTATCTTGACATCCTCGAAGCTCTGGAGGAAGATCTGATCGTACATCCCATCGATTCCTGACTTTCCTTCGTTAACAGTGCTGTCTAGTCTGCTGACGATCATTTTCAGACACTCTTGGGGTGTGTAATGAAGGGACTTGGTGAACTCGACGATGATTGATGCCACAATGAAAATACCAGAGCACTTCGTCACTACCGCAGAGATCTCCTCCTCTGTAGGCCATATGACATTCACATCATAATCACTCCTTTGCGCAGCAATTTCCGATAGACGAGTTCGGACGCATAACTCGATGTCTTGATTGACGGATGCTGGATCGACCTCATGTAGCACGAAACCTTCCGCATGCGGCCGTAATAGTGGAAGGCGGAATCCTGCTCGAATGGGTATTTCTGGCCTACCGGTGATGAAGAATTTGACCCGTGGTAATGCATCAATGTGTCTGCCCAACAATCAAAGGATCGCGGAAACAGGTTGCTTATCCTTTCACTCGTCGAGAGCGTCTATGACAATGGTGGTCGATAGCTGAGTTGATTGCAATGGTCGTACTCAGAGGTATTCGAGCTGCATAGCTAGGGTCTCGTACCCAGCGTCTGGGGTGGAGTTGAGGATATGAATGAGAGCGGCTTTGAATATTGGGTATTGACATGCGAGATGGTACGCCAAGGTGGGGAATATAAGGTTGATGTCGCGTCTGTTGTCAAAGTCACGAGAACAGAAAAAACTAGCCCCAAGACGTTCCTTTGCAAAAGACAGTTCGGCGAACGTCTTGGAGATCGTTGATTTTCCCGTCCCCGCCATCCCATTCAACCAGTATACTCGTTTATTCTGATCATCTGCCTCCCAATCTTCAATACGCCGTAACTCTTCTCTCCGCGTTCCGGTCAGGCATGTATCATGGTTAGCAGACCGGTACCCTGCAGCCTTGACGTGTGGTAGCTTATCAAGAAGCAAGAGCTCTAGATCAGAAATCGTCAGAGGCAGACAAGGCTGATCTCGGTGAATGATATACCATGACCCTGGAAAATACCTGGCTTAGTGGCTGTTATATTGCTTTGTTTTAGTAGTTTTTAACACACCTTGATCTCTACGTTGATATAATCTCCTGCGACATCGTTGAAAATACTATGGCTAGCATGGACATGAGAAGCTCCTGCAAAGAATCCACGACGAGAATTTGCTTCTGATGATCCAGAATGTGAATCTTGGCGCGGGAGATGAGAGACTGTAGAAATGGTCACAGCTATTTGATCAGAACCTTGGACAGGCTGCTAATGACGCAGTCCCTTGTATCTTGGAATCGCACTAGGGTATGGCTGGCTCAGAGAGGGCGTGGATGGGGCAGTATCGTGTGTTGGCTTCTGGCCAGATCGCTCGCCAAGACCTAGCTTGACCGTTTTGGGTCTGGGAGATGGACTCATTCGAGTCCGACTGCAAGCAAGTGTGAGGACAGATGGGAGCGAAAAATGAGCACATACGAGTAAATGTACTAGTAGGTAGAGACCTTCGGCCCACTCTAGTCTCTAGCGCCATCTCCAACAGGCAGGCAAGTCACACGGGAAAGAACTTCATGACGGACATTTCGTCCGACTCGTATCCACTCAATGGGCCTGCGCTGGTGGTCTTTCGAGCTTCCGAAAGCTTCAAGTACGAGTTTGTTGGTCCACAGCTGGTTTCGTTTGCTTTCAAATCCGGATTGTTCGTCTGTGCGCTTGTCTGCTCAATAAGTCCTGGGTAAATACCCATCCATTTACAATGACCGGAAACTATATTACTTCAATTTTGCGCAACAACGTTCTGTAAGGTGCCAAGTATTCTGTCATCTGTTTCTTGATAATGATCACCAAAAAGACCTGGGATCGCTGGCGGGCCGACTTGAAGTAGGCGCACTACCTACGTCTACGCGAGAACTTCTTGCGCTTAGTTCTCATATCGCTTGATGTCTGTTATGCACCGCTTTCCTCTTCATGGAGCCTCGTCCCTCTAAACACCAGTCACCCGCCAAACTAGTCACCTGCAACAGGGGACTTCTGAGCCACGTGGCCCATAATCGGCAAACTTTGAAGGCGCAGCAAGCCAGGGGCAGCTTGTCTCGATTCGCAGCCCCTTCAGTTAGCACAGCCGCTTTAATGACGGGGTCGTTCTTCAAAACCTGCTAGTGTGTAAAACCGTCGTCTGATCTAAAAGTTCGTCCTCTGCGTAAGGCGAGCCACGACTCAGTAGTGTCAACTCAGTGAAGGGCAGAAATGGTGGTTCAAGAAAGTTTGCCGGGCGTCAAACATCGTGCGTGGAGTCCCATATACAGAGGCCTGTAGTCTGTGCGTAATTGCCATTCCTCAGGTGCCCTTCACTTTCCAAGCAGGGCGATAGTCCTTGCCTTCTCAGCTTACCCTCTTACTAACTATGTGTTGCCCTGAGCGCCACAACTACCACCCAGAAGGAAAAAAAAAAGGTCGTGAAGCAAGGTACAATTTATTATATCAGCCCATTAGACGATACTGATACCCTGATGCTCCATCTCTTTGATGCCGCTGGTTTACTCGCAACTCTACAACTGACAGGCTCTCCGACTATCCTGGATCAAGAGAGGCAAGGACTCCTGACCATTTACAACGATAATTGTAACACCTTCTGATTCGCGAGGCGCCGACCTTTTGTCAGTTGATTATTGAATGGTACTCGCCTATCTCCGGGCATCCATTATTTGGTCCCCGGCCCAAAACGTTCCAAATCCCAGAGTGCGATAAGGTCGTCCTGATGACTACCAGCATTAACTGGGTTAGAAGGACACTGCAGCGTTCCTGGAAACAGAGGTGAAATGGCAGCCTGTGGCTCTACCATTGGTTACTTCCTGTGTGATCTCTTACGTCGTATGGATATAGGAGAGAAATGGGAACGTGGGTTATGGTAGTCTATGATAGACTAACGTCATGGTTCCAACCGAGTTAACATGCATATTGGGCTGTGGAATTTTTAACGGTGATACCAGGACCTTGAATGGAATTCGAAAACGGCGGGCTTGATACCGCTGAAACAATTCACATACCATCACCTCGTGTGCGTCTCGAGGCAAGGTTGTATTGCAAAAACTTGGTGTAATCAGTGCACGGGTCTGTTTAATTTGATTGCGATGACTTGTCGTTTGCGGCAATGGGTTCTGATGGAAGAAGCTTTGCGGTGTCTGTGGCGACGATTGAGTTTGGAACTGGAGATACCGATTCTCTTGTATTAGGAGGAACACTCAGTTACTGGGGCATAGAAAGAGCAGCCTTTCCAGGAAGAAGCATACATATGGGATAGGAGCTCGGCCTCTCCTGAAATCCGTCGAAAACAATCTCTGCATGGGTGTATCCCGTTGATTCATCCATGAAGAGCGAAGAGTATTGCTTTGATGCCAGGGCGTTAGCTGTCATAGTGGGATGTAGCGATAAATGCTTGGTTTGCACTGGTGTGCACGTGCAAGATATGGGGTTGCAGATTGAATCGGGGGTTGCAGATTGAATCTTCTGTCTCGAAAACTTGGAGCGGAAGAACTTGACCAGTGTACGGCACGGCCACTGTACTTGGACTGGACCTGGGTTGCAATCGGTAGAAAGTGTAGTATCGAAATGACAATTGTGGACCAACACAACGGAACCTTGCAGCGATCATAGATGCTCCCGCGGCCGATCTCCTATTATGATTACGACTATATGGGAATAACCTGTGCTCCCTTCCGGAAATTCACAGCCTTCGGAGTTCCACAAATGAAAATCACCTTCTTGATTGCTTCCGCTTGCTCTATTTCATTCCTATTTTTTCATATTTCTAGCTGTTTCATCCAAAACAAACTTACCCCATTTAGGCCCAGTATGGTTTAAAAGCACTCAGCGTCTTCCCATCGTTCCACCAGTATTCCTCCTGCCTCTCCTTTATGAACACCAATCTCTCATCTTTCGAGCCTTTGAGCAATGACGTTAGTCATGCTAACAACCCAGCTTCAGAGCATATCTATTCTCAAGTAACTTGTCCTTTACGTTCCCCTTCAAAGCCTCGCTGATAGGTACAACATAGGCTTTCAATACAAGCCACTCCGGAGACGTTAAATCCAATCAACAACTTTATCCTTTGGGAGTTGTTCATTCGGGATACCCTATGTTTGAGCCTACTAGTGCCGTTCGTACCTTTTCACTCTTGTTAAAAGTCACCATGGCCTTTATATCAACGCCTTGGTTATCAGATCCGTCAAGAGGGGCTCCTACCTTTGTACTCTACTCCACCTCTTTCCATCTCATTTCCGTATCCTTCCCGACATATGTCCAGTGTCTCAATGGTAGCGCAAGCTCATGCTGAACCCAGAAGCTATAGACCTACTGGTATACACTCCTCCAACTTGGCGCGTGCTCGCAACATTGCCTTCCATATGGCGGGTCTAATTCCTCTCTTAGCAGTCGACCACAGGATACACAGGCGGGGTGCATAACCTATGTATATGTGGCTGTGCTGGTGTTTTGATTCCGCAGGGCATCTTTTCAACTCCGAGATGGACAGTCATTGAGGGTACCCTGATAAAGTTTTCAGTGAACCAGCAGTGCGGAATCTCGGCGGTGAACGCCTTGAGTCAAGACTTTTCTGGACTAGAGGGAAGAGATGAATGCATCTTTGAAAGCCTTGACTGCAAGCCAACCGCATCTCTTTGGATTAATGTCGGTCACCTATCTCCTCATGTCATCCCACTTTCAGTTCTCTCACATTATAGGATCAAGTGGATCGGATATAAGCCGTGGTCCTCCACTGTGCGTTCAAGCCCGTCCCGCTGAACCTTGGTCTTCTATTTACGTTTCTTGTGTCGACAGATCAGGACAGTAGGGTACCAGACGATCACGCCGAAGAAACCAGTCATACTATCGCAGCTCGCACACCAGATTGCCAAGCGACTGCAACAATTTCTCCAGGCAGGTCCTACATTTCCACGGCGACCATGTATGTTGTGCTGACTGCATAATCTTCAGGAGAAGCAGCAAGAGCCATTTGATTGGTCCCAGGATGCACGATGGCAGATTGGGCCTGGCGTCATCGAATTTGACAAGCTCATCCTTGTAGGACTGGAACGAGTCTCGTCGGGATCTTGGATGCCCCACTTACGCCTATCCTTAGATACGACGCGGAAAATATGAAAGAGGCGTTGATGATAGGCTACTGCAATGCGTTCGAGTCTGCTCTGTTTCTTTTTCTTGCTTCGCTTTTACTCACATGTTCTATCATACTACATATGCCACGTCTTGCATCAATTTGTTATCTCCGTAGACACTTATGCATCATCTTTTGTTTCAATTCATGTGTTATTTTGACAAGTTCCACCAAATCAATATTCATTATATTCCCGTACCGATTCACCTCCTCATTCTCAACACCCAGAGACGCTCTTGGACGGGACACGTGGTGAGTATAATCTGGTTTGAGAAGTCATATATAAAAGCTAATAATTACATCTAGTATAGTGTCGAATCAAACAAAATCCGTCATCGTTGCGCAGCAACAATCTTCACCATTGACCACCCGCTCGAAAACATATTACGGATTATCACCACAGGTAGGAGAAGAAGAGACATGGGAAGGACCGGAAAGCCGAGCTGTTGACGCTCTAGCCTCTTTCGTACACCGATTCCAGAGACCCTATATCAAAGTCATTGTCACTAAATACTTCGCCGCCAAAGCCCAATTCACTCGTCAATCCATTCCCAGCTACGCAATCTAACCTGCCATAGTGCCACACTCCTTTTTCCACCTTCTTTATCTTGTCCTTTGTCTGCCTGTCTTCGTCTCTGTTTTGGCCTCGCGCCGTATACAGTCCGGATACGATGCAATAACATGTCTAAGACTGACACCAACAAATTCGAAGTTGGTCAGTTAATAACATGCTTAGACTGGCTATACAGAAAAGAAAGGTCAGAGTTGGTCAGGTTGAGGCACGAAAGAGGTCTCACGAATTTGCCCAATAATTCCTACAGTAGCCAAACCAATCATATCATTCACCGAATCCAGGAAAACAAAAATCGACCAATAACCTGTTTGTCGAACAAGTGCCGCAACTATCCTGGGCACTGTGTCCTGGCTTTTGTCCTTTCAGCCTATTGTCAAGATTTATCTAGAAGCATTGCTCAGATTGGACCTAGCCGAATCAAGTCTTACATGCCGGTCCATCGACTTGACAGCCTTTGACACGATTAGAGATTTTCCACTACCCTGAGGTCAATGTAAGAATGCAATGGTTTCTAAACCGCGCCATGTCAAAATTTGTTGTTGAAGATGATGGTTCCGATGTCATTATTCTTACTAGGAAAATCAGACATACACGTTTTCACAGCATTTGATGCGTCAGAACGGCCCCTCCATACTCCCGGAGATTCGGACTCGATAGAAAACAATCTTTGTGAAGATAAGTGAACGAGGATGTGATCCAAGGCGTTTTCCCGAACCCATTGATAGAGTCGGGACTCCCGGTGATCAAGCAGTTCATAGTCTTTCCTTGGATCATTGCTGTTCGGATGGGGTCGAAAACCTTGTGAGAGGGCGTGAATACACGCAGAGATAGGACAAAAAACAGAGTGTGTAGGTCACGGCGCCTAGAAAACAACGGGAATAACGATCCTAGGATGTCTTGCTAACCGATCTGGTGAACTTGCAGAGGTCGTAGGTATCCCGTTCCCAGTCACTTCTGGTCCTTGTCACTAGAGAACTGGAATCCGTGTACAACGTTCCTGGCAATTGTAGCAGAACAAATAGTCGTGAAGATGATCGTAGAAGACCGAAGGGTATCAGCAGGAACCAGTATTGGAGGAGAGATATCTACTATACGACAGTATGGCTTCGGACAGTCAGCGAAAGATTTGTCACCGAGAGACAACGCACTCGGAAAAGCTTGTAGAGGGACTCCTCAGGGACGTCAAATGTAACCTTCAAGAGAAAGTAGATCTAAGGCGCAGTAAGAAGTGATCGTGGCCTGGAGGACCAATAAATTGACGAATAATAAACGAAGTATCAGTGCTGTAACTATATCAACAACTTCTCGACACCGTACTCCCGGATAACAAAGTGGGTAGGGAAGAGAGTCGATGAAATCAGACCTTCGTGCAGATTTCCGGCAGACGCTTTTCCAGACGCTTGCAGCGGTTGACCGAGGTGAATACTTTGAGAACTTTCGGGCATTCAAGTTCTGTCTTGCTAACAGCTTGAGCGTGCTCGTGGTTTCAAAGGAGACACAAGAGAGTACAAAGGCACTCCAGGTCATGATGCCAAGAGTTTGGGAACCTAACCGTGACAACCACAAATACCTCAAAAGTTTTTGAGATCAGTGGCACCCAGGATCCATCTGCCAATCCACGATGACCAAGCTCTCCTTGCTTCATTTCAACGACGTTTATCGAGTAAGCGCACAAAAACTATCATCTAGATCCCCAGAAACCATAGATGTTACCCAATTTGCTGCTCTTCTTCACGATCTTCGAGACTCCTGGTTAGCTTCTGAAGGGCTTGTTCTGTTTTCTGGAGACGTATTTTCTCCTTCAATTGAAAGCACCGTCACACGGGGCAGTCATATGGTAAGAACAAAGACTATTTCTGTTTCGAGCAACTGAAAGTCATGGATATCTCAGGTTCCAGTATTGAACGAACTCGGGATAGATGTTTCATTAACAGGTTGGATGCAACACACCATACATACTAATCTACTTAATATATGCCATTAGGAAATCACGATTTTGATTTTGGTCGGTCGTCGGCAATCGATCTTGGAATTAGTCGCTGATTTTTGGGAAAGGTTACCCACATCTCACTAAACTGATCCAAGATACTAAATTTGTAAGTTGTCTTGTCATTCGAACTCTACTTCACAGTGAATTTTATTAGCCTTGGATCTTAAGCAACATAATTGACAATACAACTTCGAAAGTCCCAGAACATCTTCACGAGTATCAAGTGTTTGAGCGTGCGGGAATTCGTATAGGTATAATTGGTTTGGTCGAAAAGTGGGATACCAAATTTCCAATCATGTTTATACTTGACCTTTTTTTTTACAGAGCATGGATAGGCACAGTGTCGTCTTGGCCACCGAATTTCGAGTACAGAGAGATGGAACAAGTAGGCATGGAGCTTTCTAAACGCCTCAGAGACCCGAACGGAGACGCAAAATGCGATTTGATCATTGCATTGACACATTCAAGGTCAATCGTTACTTTCTTCTTGATTTCGTGTGCTGACGGATCCTTAGGGTACCGAATGTAAGGTTCTTAGTTCCCGCGCGTGCGTTTGTATCTTGACGAGCACCTAGGACATATTACTGGCCAGAGCGCTTCTCGCTCTCTCTCCTTGCGCACAAGTTTCGAACCCGATTGAAGCGGCCCACGGAGTGGACATAGTCTTGGGGGGTCACGACCACATATACTTCGCGTCTCGAGGTGTGGACTCTTGGAAAGGGTTTGACACCACACAGCATACGTTAGGAGCAGAAGAGGACAGAGGTGATGTCTTGGTGGTCAAGAGCGGAACGGACTTCCGAGATCTTAGTGAGATTGTTTTGGAATTGGAAGATGCTCCTGTTTGTGATAACGTTGTGAGAAAAAAGCTCATAAAGAAGATCACCGGTAATTTATCTATACAGATATTGTTATGGCTTATGTGTGGACGATTTGTCAGGTGAACGCCACTTGATCAAACCAAATTCCAAGTCGTCCGCGAAACTTAGATCGATCCTTTCGTCAGTCTTGGACACAGTTTCTTCATCACTCAAAGCGCCCGTTGCAAAATCTGAGGTAGAACTGGATCTCAGATCTGAATACATCCGAACAGCTGAAGTTTGTCTGACGTCCTTACCGGCATGACGACCACTGACTCTTCCACATCACACAGTCAGCTTCTGGCAACTGGTTTGCAGACATTCTACGACACTCGTATGATGATGCGTTGTGCGTGAGAGGGTGCGGAGGAGCAGACGCAGTGCTCATCTCTGCCGGAACACTTCGTGGAGATTCGACCTACGGTCCAGGTATTATCTTTGTTCGGTTGCTGTAAGCTGGTCTCAATCTCCTGCGTCCCAGGAAACATCACACTTGGAGATATTCTCGAAATACTGCCCTTTGGGGACCCGCTAATTGTTCTCGAACTTGATGGAGAGTCACTCTGGGCGGCTTTGGAGGCAGGCTTGGAAACTTGGCCTGCTCAAGAAGGGCAAGTATCCCACTTTGTAACTTTCCGGAGCCTGATCTAACCTATCACCTTTTCAAGCCGATTCCCTGTCATATCAGGCTTCCGTGTGACCTGGGATTCTCGTCGGCCTCCTGGTCAAAGAATCATTAGCATCTACTTGGATACAGAGTTAGCGGAAAGCTCGACCCAGTGCGATAGCGGTCAGGAGACCCCACAAGAGCACAGTGGGTTATACGAAGAAGTCAAGCGAGAGAAGGGTGGGAGGAAGTACAAAGTTGTTACTCGAGAATATATGGCCCAAGGCCACGACGGCTTCGTGGCTTTGAAGAATGGCAAGTATCTTATCGATGACGAGAGCGGACAAATGATGAGCACCATTGTGAGGAAATATCTACTAGGTGAGCTCTCTATGCTAGACTCACATTTACAGTTGCATATATTCTCAATCAAGGCTCTCGATTTGTCAACCGAATGACCCACCTTGTCAACAGCGACAACCAGCTCCCTTTCATTCAACCCGATACAGAAATCATTGTTCAGCGCGAACTGGTCCGGAAAAATAGATACCAGAACAGAGGCAAGCTGAACTGGAAACACGCGGCTGCTCTCGCTATTCGATGGATTAGGTCTAAAAGGCACTATAGAGATAATATGTCCATCGTTCAGAACGAACACATGAGCGGTGTTGACTGCTTCAATGGAGAGAGGATGAGGGGTGGATTAGAGCCGGGGGCAAAAGGTCAGCAAGGTCAGGATGCAGGAAGCCAAGATGATGAGGATTTATTACAAGTCCACCCTGTTATAGATGGAAGGTTCAAGAACGTCGGTAGGGATGCATAATAGGTCTCTGGGTCACGTTGGGAAGGAGTATCATAACCATCACATCATTATATACAATGGAGCCACATCTATCATACAATGAAAGTCGCCAGGACTCCCAGGGCTGATAGTAGGCTGATTGCACGCGGTGCAATCACGACATGGATTATTGTGTAGGACCTGCAAGGGAGCACAATTCACCGCACCAAATCTCATCAAGAGATCGCCTTGCATGGAATACGCATTCGTTCTCTGAGCAGTAGAAATCAACTCACTATTAGAGGACATGAGACATAAATAGTCACTTACCGACCAGCCATAAGATCATCCAAACACAAAACAATGGGCATAAGGTTCAAGGACCAATTGCACTGATGGCAACTGGTTCAGGACGCGATAAAATGCCTGTCATGTCAATCCGAAAAGGGGCAGAGTAATCCCAAGGACCTCTGAAGGAAACGCTTGTAGGAGACGGAGAATCGGACGAAGTCGAAGACACCGACGATAACGAATTTGAAGTCCTATGTCCGTAACTCCACCACGATTGTTCACTCTCGCTCAAATATATGCTACAGGAGTCTTGTTTAGGACTCGCTGTGGGCTGAAAGATCGTAGCGTCAGAGACGAGGGGCGGCAAATGCTTTTGCGTCATTCGCTGTGCCGTGGATTTCGGTAATTGTGGCTGGAATGTGGGGGCTGGTAACGAAGGAAGCACGTGCTTCGGTTTGCCTTTCAGTACGGGCCCGATGGGGACGAGGAGGAGACTGCTGGGAGGTGGGCGACGAGTGCCACGGGGCATGGTTAAAGGGGTTTTTCGGATAGGAAAGAATGGGGGGGTAAAGAAAGTAATGAGAGGGTGAACTTGCAAGGAATGTAATGGAGGCCACAGGAGCGCCGTGGTCAGGAATATCTTGACTAGGAAAACGAGCGAGCCGTCAAACAAGGGGAAAGTTAAAGGGAAAGCTAAAAAAGAGAGCACACAGACAAAGGGAGAAAGCAGTGTCGCTCACCGTGTGCTCTGTGGCGATCACGCCAACCAACTCCGTTCAACTTGTCTGATGCAACAGCCGGTATCAAGAAAAGAAACTCCCGAATCTTTTCTTGCCAGTGCAGTGGACTCGTTGCTCGAGAACCACGACAATGCAGAGAAGCCAATTTCGCTGGGTGATGCTAGGAGCGATGGCAGCCTCCAAACTCCAGAAGGATAATGGTACTGTTCCGGGTTGTCATGACTAGGAATACAATGATGGTTTGGGAAATAATAAATCTAATCTCCCGTCTAGACCGTAGAGTGTATAAATTGATAACGAACCTGGGGTTGCAAACATACAGTAGGTATATTTCCGAAATGCGAGTAAATATATACATGATCTGATACAACACTGGGTCATCTAAACAGATGGCGAGTCACTAATGGGTCGGTAATATTTCATGAGTTGTTTTTTGAATTCTACAATATAGTTAGTGAGGCGAGAGCCATAACACACCAGGCTGAATAGAGCAGACCTTCAGGATTATCCCAGATATTGGCGGCATCGGGGTTGAGTGGCGAAGCATTGTTAGGCTCTGCAAGTATGTAGATAAGAAATGGTGTCAATTAATAGAGATCAGGTTATGTACCCCCAAGCAGGGACTGGAGTGAAAGAAGAATTGTCTGGACGCTATAGACTGCGGACCATTTGTCCTAGAATATCGAGTTGAGTAGATGCCAGCGATTTGTAAAAAGTGGGTATGACTTGTAAAATATCTAGGCAGATTGCACCACCTTGCAGGTCGACATTTGGATGGAAACACGGTGATTCAAACTTGATCGTCGGAGGTGCGTATGGATAATTGGAAGGGAAAGATATAGATATCTTATACCGCAAGCCAGCGTAGATCTAGACGTCGTGTCACATCTTATATTTGAGCTTGAAGCATATGACATACAGTTCCTGAGGCACCTTCGATTGTGCCTGCCCACTCGAATAAGTTGGCATCGCTTTTGGGAAAAGCAGACTATAGAAACGCGTCAATCGGTGCAAGAAGTGAAGACAACACGAACGAACTATTCCTGGAGATGAAGACATCTAGAAGACGCGGTGTAAATCCATGTATGATGTGGACTTTCAAATGGGCATACCATCAAGGTCATGAGCTCGCTGCTCAAGCTGTGAAACGAGAGGAGATATATATGAGCAGAAGCTACGCGTTGAATGCAAATAGCGCACCGTTTTGTGACACTTCCGGCAACATCGGGGGTAAGACCATGGGCAGGCTGCTTTCCAGACGCGCGGGGAGGAGCAAGGGAAGTGGTAAGTTGTTCCATGAGAGCGTGTTCGTCGTTAAAGGAAGAGTTTATAGGACAGATGCAACGTAAGGTACAAGGAGGTGGCAGACACCAGCTGTTGGGTCAATGAACGGTTCAACTTTGATGCACGTGACCTCACATAAGCGCCGTATTTTGTTTCAGAGCTGCGGAGTCGATACGAGGACTTGCTCACCACTCTGCTTGCGGTCATTATTTTGACACCGGCATCCAACGCGAGGCCGGAGAGGTCATACGTAACTACCAACTTGCACGGGTCTTTTCCAAGCGCAACACATCGACTTCACATCATCGCCGTCGGCAACGACCGGCACCATCATCTGTATTTCGAGATTGGTCCTAGTTTCGCGCTGGCCTAATCGCTGTTCTCATTCAATCTATTCTGTGTAACTTTAGGCTCCATGTCCAGCGAATTCACTCCTACTCAGGCAGAGGTCGCTTTGACGTCAAAGATTTTTGAATCGGTTGATCCCAACAAACTCGGAATCATCACTGGCGACGTCGCGGTCAATGTATTTAGTGGTTCAAAACTATCCGCTAGTACTCTCGGCGAGATATGGGCGATTTCAGATAAAGAGAATAATGGCTTCCTCACAAGAAAGGGCGTCACGATTGCGCTTCGCTTAATAGGTCATGCTCAGCGGGGCGAACCAGTTTCAGAATCATTGCTAAGCAGAGGTAGGTTGTTTAACTATTCAGATATCTGATGCTCACGATGCAAAAGTCGGCATGCCTCCGACCATTGACGGATATATCTTGCCAATCATCCAACAAAATACGGGCAATTCTGCATCCCGCGCCAAGTCTCCAACTCCGTCTGCTCTCCCTCTTCCAACATTAACACCTCAAGATAAAGCGAAATACATGAAGATTTTCTTGAGTTGCAATCCGGTAAATGGAATGTTGAGTGGTAAGTCCGATTCGTACACGCTTTGTTCACGCTGTGCTCAAGTTGTCTTAGGCGAGAAAGCGAGTGAAGTATTTGTCAAATCCAAGCTTCCTGTGGACAAGTTGTCCCAGATATGGTTTGTTGATTCCTATACGCTGTTACTATGTCTTTCCCTCAAGTGCTCTCCTTAGGAATCTCGCGGATACGCAGAAGCGTGGCTCTCTCGATTCTGCAGACTTCAGCATTGCCATGTATCTTATTCAAGCTTGCATGTCAGGCCAACTCTCTTTTGTACCTACCAGTCTCCCTCCTGGATTGTACGAGATGGCCTCTGGTAAATCGCTTGATGGTGTAGCTGCACATTCAACAGGAGGCAGTTCGCACGCCAGTCCTGGACTTGCTGGGTCTTTCGCGCCTCGCACTGTACAACCTCAATATACTGGCAGTCAACCTTTGCAGGCCCAAACAACTGGTTCCTTGTCGAGACTGGCGACGGGGCCTCCAACCTTGCCCTCTCGTCCTTCTGTCCAATCTACGACGAATGCTG
This sequence comes from Sarcodon sp. MG97, assembly GCA_003313065.1. Lineage (NCBI taxonomy): Eukaryota > Fungi > Basidiomycota > Agaricomycetes > Thelephorales > Thelephoraceae > Sarcodon > Sarcodon sp. MG97. Next base: position 109,576 of record QGOD01000093.1, read on the forward strand.
TTATACAACCACGTCCCATTGGAGAGGTTCCTCAGTGGGACGTTACCCCCGCTGAAAAAGCGAATGCGGACAAACTTTTTGCCCAATTGGACTCATCAAAGAGAGGCTTCATCGAAGGGGATGTTGCCGTTCCATTTATGTTGCAATCAAAACTGCCTGAAGATGTCTTGGCACAAGTTTGGTAGGTGCTTACGTGTTCAACTGCGTATTGAAGATTAACAATCGTCCGGAGGGATCTGGCCGACTTGCATAATGACGGGCGTCTCACTCGCGATGGATTTGCAGTTGCCATGCATCTAATACAGAAGAAATTATCCGGTAAAGACATACCTGTGTCTCTACCGCCTAGTTTAATTCCACCGTCAATGCGTACCAATCACACGACACCGCCTGCTCCTCAGCAACACCCACAGGACTCTATACAGGATTTGCTTTGGGATGATACCCCCCTGCCATCTGCTACTTCACCCCCACCGCAAACATTACAACCTCAGAGAACCGGACCTTTGCAGTCTCTGCCGCAAATCCTACAATCTCAGAGGACTGGACCGCTATCAGCACAGGTTACCGGTGTTCAACTGTCAGAGCCTGCTCTGCAACATCCCTCTCCACCAAAGCAAGGCCCTTTTGGTAGTTCTCTACGTACGTTCTATTTGTGAATACAGTCGTGTTTTAACATCCATTCCAGTTTCCGGAACCCGAGATCTCCTTGAAGATGATGAAGACATCGCGCCTCCCCCGCTCCATGACCGATCTGCAGAAATCGGAAATACTCAGAACCAGCTTAGTTCTACCAGTCGCGCTCTTGAAACAGTCAAGACGGAACGCGCGGAGATTGAACAAACGTTGAATGACCAAGCAGCTCAGTTGTCCACTCTCCAAACACAGTTGGCCTCAGCCAAAACTGCGTATGAGGGGGAAACTCGTTCGCTAGAAACGTTACGTGAAAAATATGCCACCCAGAATGCGGAAATAAAGAAGTTGAGAGAGGAGTTGATCACGGCCGAGAGTGATGTCAGCGCTCTAAGGGCTGAGAAAAATGAGGTGCAAGGAAATCTTATGCGAGATAAGGAAGAAGTCCGAGAGTTGCAGAAAAAGATGGCCTTAGCTGGTGCTGAAATAGAGACGTTGAAGGTAGAAATTGAAAAGGCGAAGAAAGACGCGAAGCAACAGAAGGGGCTTCTGGCTATTGCGAAGAAGCAGCTAGCGACCCGAGAAACAGAAAAAGCAAAGGTCGAGGGCGAGTTGCAGGATGCTCAGAACGAGTTGAAGGACGCAACAAAGGAACGCGAGGAAGCTGAAGCGGAGTTGACTGAGGTTCCATCCAATCTCACGAATGGTCACAGTTTCGCGAGACAATCATCGCTGGATACTTTGTCGATGGCTATTTCTCAGCCGCTTCCGGCTACGCCAGATTCTGTTCCGTCGCCTCCAGTATCTGGCAGGACTCTTTCAGGAAAGAGTACCAATCCTTTCGATAGGCTTGGATACACTGGAACTCCTCGCTCTGGATCTCCATTCTTACCATTTACGTCTTCGTCAGATGTCCCAACGGTAAAAAGCCAGTCAGATATTCCCGGTCCCTTGGCAGACAATCCCTTCGGCTTGTCTACAACTTTGACACACGAGCCTCAAACGATCACCTCCGAAATGGCAACGAATGGAATAGAACATGCTGCTGCTGTTGCTTTCACTACTCCTAAACCCGGATCCGCAATTAATGATATTTCTGGTATAGACGTGCGGCTGCGCACTGAACCTCAAGTCACGCCTGCATCGGATACTGAAGACTTGTTTAGCACTCCTCCATCGACGGCCGCGGGCCGGACATCTCCTGATAGCCCTGCGCTGGACCTATCGTCTTCCCTAACGTCATCTTATATCGCTCTTGATGCCGCTGCTGCACATTTCCCGGAGTTAACTTCTCACCTTCCTGGCCATTTCCCCGATATTCAGAGCGCAGAGGAGACTAATCTGAACTCCGTAGTGAAGGAACTCGAAATAGAGGATTCTGATTCCAGCGACGAGGAGACTGAAGAACCCATTGTTCAAGGACCGACGACGCAGCCCGTTCCGTCAGAGGCTGCTATCAACCTTCCACCTACTGCTTCTGCATTTGACGATACTTTTGGATTTTCTTCGGAATCACCACAGTCAGGAGCGCCTGCATTCCCTTCCGTGCATGAGCAAGTTCCTGTCAAGGACACAAATCAAGCTACCTCTGTCCCTTTTGTGTCATCATCAACGGACGTCACCTCCCCATCTATTGAGCCAGTACTTGGGCCCAATGAGGCCTCGTCAAAAGCTACCACCGGGAAGAATGCATTTGATGAAGCAATGGGTATCATATCTGCTGATCAGACTGCTGTCACCAGAGATTTCAGTTTCGATTCCGCGTTTGATGATAACTTTGATTTTGCTGCCGCAAAGGCACAAGCGGAACAGCCAATTCCCCCTGTCAAGTCAAATACTGCAAATGGGACCGTAACTAGTGCTTCTGCCGCGCCTCAAAACGAACGGTTCGACAGCATCTTCGGGATAGAGGGCACCAGCACAACCGTTTCTCCACCCGCCATACTTGCAACGAACAAGACTCTGTCGTTCGATGATGCATTTGGTTCGGAATCATCTAACATACGGTCTTCAAGTCCTGGTCCTAACATCCAGGATTCTCTGGGTATCTCCTTCGATAATAGTTTAGGACGGCAACAACTATCGAAGGCATTAGCTTTTGATGATGCCTTTTCGGTGCCTATACCCCCTCCTGTACAGCCGACACCATCTGTAACCTTTTCTGCATCTCCTCCTGGGTCGCCGACGGGTCCGTCCTCTCCATTTAATGCATCGAACATGAGGCAATCTACATCGCCGTCACCGGACCTTTCTCCACGCCAGACATCTCCGAGGGCTCGTCCTTCTACAGGATCTTCCGATAAACTAAAGGAACCACAAACGAGACATTCAAGATTAAGTGTGAGTTGTTTCAGTAAGGTTTTTTTCTTACAAACAACCTCATGTTGTTTATATCCCAGATTCGATTGCCCTTTGGAAGGAAAAAGAAACAAGACAATCCTCCTCCCGTTCCTCGCCCGTCGCAACTTTCACCAGCGGCTGAAGACACAGTAGCCGATGATGACGATACTGTGAAACAGCTCACGGCCATGGGATTCAGTCGGGATGATGCAGTATCTGCATTGGAAAGAAACTCGTATGATTTTCAACGTGCTTTAAATAGCCTTCTAGGTGCCTAGTATTTAATCGCCAATCTTAGTCTTTTGTTTTTCAAGTTCCATGCATATTCTTGTTTGCTTATCAAACTAGTCCCGCCTTTCATTTCGGTTAATCTCTATGATATTGATTTACTTTGTCTACGACGCTCTTTGTGCTTTTTTTGCTGTTTCCTTTTAATGGATGGAATACCGGGCCGTGCAACCAAGTTGAACGGTTGAACACTGAAACCGAATAATGCCGACCTGGCCACCAACACCTAAAGCCTGAAGCTGAGGCTTGAAGGACACAACATGCACTAAACTATCTGGTGGAATGGGGGGTGTCATGCCAAGCCTTGTAAGCCATCTTTGGAAGGTCGCACGGCTCCTCCCTCACCAATCCTGCTGTCGCCCTGGACCAAACACAGAAGCATTGCGGTATAACGCGCTATTCGGGTTCCAAAGATACTCTGTACTAACTATCATTTAAACGGATTCCAAGGACGCTACCAACACGGCATTATTTATCGCCTTTCTCTTCAATTCTCCCATTCAACTGGGACCAGTGTACAACTTCGAGCTCTGCACATTAGGCTGCCAGAAATAACGGGTCCAGGTCAAGTTCTGCACATTTCTATCTATGCCTAGCTTCGACATCGTCGTGGTAGGATGCGGAGGTGGGCCTCTTGAATCTAATTTATCTGCGTGAGTCTTCAGCACAACAGGAATTTATTCTCCCTGTGATGTGTTCTGAAGCTAAATGGTCTCTGCACTTCTAGTTATTTGCTCAAATCCGCTGATTCTGCTTGGGAGAAGGGTCAGGTCATTGGTTTAGAAGCAGGTTTGGCCTCTCTGTTTGCACTGGAGATCGGTGAAGGGGGGAATGTTGGCTAATTTCGTGGTGTATTAGGGTCAGGGATGGGTGCTCTGGAAGGAATATTGAAGCTGGAGCCTAATTTGTTTGGGCTGGATCCTGAATCAGACAAGCAATATACGGCGGCCCAGATTTATTCATTCTTGCGGTACGCCAGTAATTTCTCTTTCCTGCTATGGAAGTAGAACGGGCGAATTTATATTTTCGTCAACCCACGCAGATGTTATCTTATCTCCCATTCCCATTTGGACCACATCAATAGTTTGATATTATCTGCGGGTTCGCTCGGGGATCAGAAACGGATTTATGCCCGAAAACAAACTCTAAAGGATCTTGGGACCATATTCTCAGATCGAATATGGCCCAAACTTGCATCTTACAACAAGGATGATAAGAATACTATGCTATTATACACACCGTACGTGCATTCACTTGTGCTTCACTGCATGTTCCCTCAACATTATTGTATCAGGTTACCTACAGATAGCAAGTACGTTGAAATCAGCCAGGGAATTTCTGTCTGTTCAATGCCTTTGACTCATGGGGTAACCATGACGGTGGGTGTATATGAGTCAGCAGCGTTCTTTATCCGGAACAATTTCTCTAAACAAGAGTTTTTGTTTTTTGGAGATGTTGAGCCTGATAGCCTCTCATCAAAGCCGCAGACGATCAACGTTTGGAAGTCTGCAGCTTCCAAGTTACCTACTACCTTGTCTGCGATCTTCATCGAATGTTCGTGGCCTCTCGGGAGACAGAACACATTACTTTACGGCCATCTAAGTCCAGAGCACTTGGTTGATGAGCTTCTTGTGCTGGCCAAAGAAACTTACAGATTCAGAAAATCTGTGAAGCAGAAAGCGAACGGGGATCGTCCGGAAGAGATGCAAGACGGCCCTGCAACGAGATCTAAGAAGAAGAAGCTCAACCCGATTTCGTTGGACTCGTTACGGGGTATCTTGGATGGACTTTTGGTTTATATTACGCATTGCAAAAGCGACCTTGATGGAGTCTACGACAGGCCGATAAATCACGTTATTGCCGAGCAGGTGAAAACATTATTAGAAGGAAAAGAACTAGGGGTGAGGGTTATGGCTGTGGAACAAGGAATGCATATTCGTACGTATCTTCGACATGTTTTCCTGTTTTCTCTGGGTTGTTGATTTTACTTAGGCATTTGAATATTTTCTCTTCTTGGAGTGTCTCTGCTATTTGGGTGTTACAACGTTGAGGATTTTTGTATACTAGTCGCAGCATTGTATCGGTACTTTTATTTACCTCTGTAATTTCAACCGGTTTCACCGTGACGAAACACAGTCACAGCCTCAAGGCTCGTCCTTTAAGGTGCCCAGAGGACGTCGTTTTTACCATCACCTATATACATCCATCATGTCTGGAAGAGCAGGAGGAAAACTGAAGCCCCTCAAGGTCTGATAAAGAGATACTATGTGGTGTTGATTGTGGTGTTAATAGCATGACACCTTTAGGCTCCCAAGAAGGAAAAGAAAGAATTAGATGAAGAAGATCGTGTTTTGAAGGAGAAGAAAAAGCAGGAGGAGGCAGAGCTAAAGGCTGCTAGAGAGAAAGGTGAGCCGTGTGTGCACACTGAAGAGGTGACGACTTGGAGCCGCTGACCCAACCACCGTTTGTTTCAGCTTTGAAAGGTAAGTTATCAGCACCGTTGTTCACATTACTCCGGGTCATGTTTAACTTGGGTGTTCACTGAACAGGGGGAGCCCCAGGTGGAGGCATTAAGAAGTATGCGTTTTTCATGCAAGCTTTTCATTTTAAACTGGCTGACAATGATCATCAGGTCTGGCAAGAAATGAAATGTGAAGGTGACGAGGGAATTCTTGGTAGATGTTGTTGAGTATATAGATAACCCAGCAAATTTTTTTCTCTCCCTTTTGTCAACCGGTGGTGAATAACATCAAGGCATACTAGCGAGAATATGATAGCAATTTGAATACAGAAATTTACGTAAATGTCTGCGTGTTAGTCTTTGAAAACGAGGACTTCGAAAGGGTTTGAGCTTCTGAGATTTCTTGCCAGATAATCTCTCCTCCGAGGACGAGGGTAACAAGTACAGACAGAGAAACAGCGACGGAGAAGCCCTGTTGTCGTCGCTGTGTGGCAAGAACTGATGTATTCTCAATTTGACGCGCGAAACCTGCAGCTCCCTCCACCACCGGCCGGAAACTTGAACGGGCACCACCAACCTTCCATTCAGATCCCCATGCTTGGCCCTCTCCAGGTCCCACCGGCAAAACAGCAGCAGCAACAACAACCTCCCCCGCTGCAGCAGCAACAACAGCAACAGCAACAGCAACAACACCAGTCACAGGATTTACTACCTCCACCTCAGAGCGGACAAGATTTCACACTCTCTAGTGTCCTCCATTTCTTGCAGACAGAATGGAGGAGATACGAGAAGGACCGTAACGAATGGGAAATTGACCGGGCAGAAATGAGGGTACGTTCCCGCTATCAGCTATTCACAACCAGCTTTATCAATGTGTCATTTAGGCTCGTATTGCACTTCTCGAGGGCGAAAGACGGTCCTTCGAGAATGTCAAATTGGACCTCATGCGCCGTATAAAAATGTTGGAATATGCCCTTCGCGTTGAACGGTTTGTCGTCTGCTGTGTCGCGTTTTGACTCGTCTCACGTTCTGATGATCCTAGTTCGAAACAACTCACTCAACCTGCTTCTCAAGGCCCGGCAGCGTCGAAATCTGTACCACCCCAAGGTCAAAAAGAAGACAAAGAAGGAAGCAGTGGCAGTTCTCCTCGTAGTGAAGGTGGGTCGTTATTATTGCGTAGCTTGTATACCTTGCTCAGCTGTTCCCCACAGACTCGTCTCTTCCACACGAGCGCATGCACACGAGTCAGCCAAACGGAAACATCGGTCCAGGTCCGGCAGGTCGATCCAATACATGGGGCAGTGGAGCGAACTGGTCGTTGACGAATGGACAAACGTCGTTAAATTCGGCAGGTAAACCCCCTCCGGGACGTGACCCAAAGAGTAGAGCACGAAGTAGAGACTACTTGAAACAGTACGTATACTAGATGCTTATCCTCCGAACAACATGATACAACACCATCACGACTAGGTGTTTGCAAGAGATCACATATCTAACTTCTCCTCAAGCCATGAATCCGTTGCCTAATCGACCCCTCTTGAGCAACCCCTCTCTTTCACTCTCGCTACCCAACGTCCCATCTTTCGAACAGATAGCATTTAATGGTCGCCCGAGAAAAGCAATGCCAGAGGTTGGAAAAGATTTTCCTCCAATGCTAAACGGCATGAATTTGATGTCGGGTCCTTCATCTGCGCAAGTCAATTCAGCGACGCAGCATAATCCCATGGATAGGGCAAACTTAGCCTCAAATATGCCTCACCACCATCCGCAGCAGCAGTTGACATCGAATTCCGGTGGTCCACAGAATCAAGGGCAACAAGCGATTCAGAGTCAACAGCCTACACAACTACAGACGCAAATGATCGATAAAGACTCCGATCTAGAGCCTCAACAGCTCACTGCCATTTTCCGTCCAGATGATGCTGGAGAGTGGAAAGAGAAGTTGAGATTATCCAATGAAGCTGCCGTTCGTGAGAGACAGCGAAACCCGGAGCTGGAATCTCCGAGTAATGGTGTGTCTACGTGGGAGCGTCGGACCTCAGATGATGAAGACGGTGGTAGTCTGAAAGAAGTCGAGGAAGAGGAGGAGGAAGATGAGTCGACATCGGACATAGTTGGTGAAGGACCAGATGGTGACGGCGCAAAGTTATGGAAAGCCAAACGGACATTGAGAAAGTACGTTCTCGGCACGTCGACGAGCTTCGTGAAGCTGACCTCGTGTTTAGCCATCTGGATGCAATTCGAGCTATCGCATTCCATCCAACGGAACTGTGTCTAGCCAGTGGCAGTGATGATTGCACAGTTAAAATATGGCGAATGGATGCATCCAGTCTCGCTTCATCAACGTAGGCACCTCATTCGTCTTCTTTTAGAGTCTAACGCCGACTATATTACAGAACTCGTCCAATAACTGAAGTGGAACCACAACTAACACTACGGGGACATTCCGCGGCCATCACACGGTTAATTCATGCTCCGTCGAAACACATACTATTTTCTGCCTCGCTTGATTCGTCAATACGAATGTGGGCCCTCCCGCCACAATCCCACACGACGTACGCGCCGTATGACAGTTCACGAGCAATAGGGGAACTCGTTGGGCATACAGATGCCGTTTGGGATTTGGCTCTTGTCAGAGATGAAAGCACATTGATTAGCTGTGGTGCAGAGGGAGCCGTCAAGGTATGGGATGTAAGCAAGGGTGGGGGGACTTTAAAGTTGTCTTGGCTAAGCGATGGATTAAGTGACGAGCAGGAGGAAATCAGCGATACTGAAAGTGATACCCCTGGGGCGACTGCTGTTGAGGCAATAAAAACAGACCTGAAAAAGGTTGCAGTCGCATACCAGAACACCATTGTCAAAATATTCGACATTGAAACTGGACGAGAGGTATTGAGGTTAGAGACGGACATATCCCATGGTTTGCACTTCCCATATGCGAGATTACGTATACTAACTATGCCGCTGTAGATGATGAACTGCCTGCACAAATCAACAGTCTGGTCTCACATCCAACAATGCCTATGCTTATAACTGCACACGAAGATAAGCATATTAGGATATTTGACATAACTACTGGTAAGTGTCTGAGTAATGGGGAAATCAAGGACATCGCTAATACGTAGACTAGGACAATGTACTCATTCCATGCTCGCCCATCTAGATGGCGTTGCCTCACTGTCCATCGACCCCGCAGGTTTTTCTCTCGTTTCTGGCGGCCATGATTGTTCGGTACGATTCTGGGATATCCTTGGTACACGAGCATGTGTACAAGATATCAACGTGCACCGAGAGAAAGCAAGGGAAGGTGTACTCGCTGTTGAGTTCCACCAGTCTCTACCTTTCGTTGCCAGTGCTGGTGCAGATGGAATCGTAAAATTATATGCTTCTTCTTAGTATCTCGTCTAGCTTAGCATCCACACTCTTCATGTTTATATAAATAGTACGCTTTGCCGGTGTTCACTGGTTTTTTTACTGCGTCGTTCCCTTCCCCGCAGTGAAGAGTCGACGACCTCATGACCTGTAAGTCTCATACTTATTTTATACTATCACGTGGAATAGACTTGAATCTGAAAACCTATAATACTTTGAATACTCCCAATCATTCAGCGCTCAGCTTGACGCTTGAGTTCAGGTGAATTTGGGCTACGGTAGTACTCGACCCAAAGGCCGATGCAGACTCGGACTTTCTTATTAACTAGCATCTTCGCAAGTCTCTGTGTTTTTGACTCGCCCATGGCAATTCAAACAGTCTTGGGGGATCATGGTTCCTCTCTCAGTGATCACTGGACCGTAATTCTATCGAATGAATGGGACGTGAGTGGTTAACATATAGTTTAGGCAGAATTCACTTGCTAATAGTTTTGGCTCTCAAGGTTTTGGGCCCATTCCCGATTCACGCCCGTGAACAACATTATCTATCGCCTTCGTACCCTCTCAGTTGTGATTCAAATATATCATTTGAACGTTATACAGGATCTAAAGACCCTCCCTAGTGTCTGATCCCATCAACTTGGCAAAGTCATATCCATCATCGTTGGCTGATAATGGCGAAGTGTTTTGGTCAACTCAAACTGCAAACTCTGCCGGTGAACTGAAAATATCTTTTCCCAAAATCAGGTCTGTCGATGAGTTTTGAACATCGCACGTCTTCGAACTTACCGATAGTCCTTCAGGTGGGACAATATTCGAAATACAGAGGGGTGGGCAGGTCTCCAACACCATTCTATCCTCCGGACATCTATCACGGTTTACCCACCGCAGAACGCCAGTCCTACTCTGTCTAAGCCTCCGCGTTTGCTTCTCAGCCTTGTCCAAGGATCTTTTTTCACGATTCTTGCTGCACAGAATAAGGGAGAACTTCGGGTTCCACGATGGTATGCAGGTAATATATATGCTATGGAGCAGGCTACACCACGATCTGTAGAGCTTCCGACGCCTCCTTCATCAACGATACCCACAATATACGATCTGTTTGTCAGCGGGGATTACGAGGTGACACCAGTTTTTTGTAGCATTTCACACTTCTTCCGGACTGATCTCCATTTTATCCTTGCAGATTCGGTTATTTGGGGATCCACAAACATACAACGCGAATAATATTCCAGTTCTGTCTCTAAACCTTTCGATTGGTGTGGAAGAGTCGAGTACCGACCTCGTCTTGGTCCCTTCTCTTGACGTAGTCCCTGACTGTGTCGACGGGTGGGCGTTTGGTAGCGCAATAGGCGTCTCCGTGCGTAGCACCAGCTTAAAGTGGTGGACAGCAAGCCATGTTGTATTACCAGGGTCGTATTCGGTCAGTCATCAGGCCGATCGCTGTATGCTTACCGTTGACTTGGTTTCCCACAGGATGATATCCGGCTAGAGCTCGTTTCATCTATATCTATTGCCCCAACGCAGACAAGAATAATCCCGCTAAAACTGACCCAAAGTCGGCCACTCATGGAGGCGAAATTTTCGTTTGACTTGATCATGGAGTCGGAACGACAGGGCTCAGATTCAGACGGAGCCTCCACTGCCCTATCAGTGACCCTAACCTTCATTCGTCTATCCCATTGGTCTATTTCATCCACCAATTCTTCGGCCATCAAAGCAACGTACTTGAACTCCACCTTGACGCCTACTGCATTTTTAGTCAAGCCTCCGCTAGAAACAGGCGAAGTAGATGGATTCACAAGACCACCAATTGTTGCCTTACGTGAGCCTGTGCTCCAATAAGATGAGCTCCCAAATACGAGTGTTCATTCTCCATGTTTTTAGATGGAGCTGGCGTTGATATCTTTTCGTCGTTCTGGATCGATTCTGTTCTACGACAGCGATACAGCTGGACAATTATACCTTCCGGTCGCACGTCTTGGGTAGGACTTCTAGTGTAAATTTGGCAGCGAATTACAGCTCAGCATCTCCAGGGATTGGATTGGCATGGCCCGAGTACTATTGACGTCTGGTCCTGCTTGAGGGCCCTCATTGATATACTAGACACCGAAAGTCCAGCTTCGTTAATCTGGAACTCGTGGAAGATTGTTCGAGACACGCGAGTGGTACTTATTGGCCATTCAAATGGAGGACAAGGGGCTTGGCACATATCAGAGAGATACCCTGACAGAGTCATTGCAGGTATGTTTATACCTCAGAGATCTTATCTCTCTCGGAAAAACCTGACTTCCCCATGACAAAGCCGTTCCCGCTGCTGGCTATATCAAATCGCAAGCTTACGTCCCGCTTACCCAGTCCAGGTTAGTCTGATCTACCTTAGGGCGTCAAAACAGAGTTCTGAACTATTAGACGTAAACTTGAAGGTCGGCTCACTTCATCGACCCCGTACTTCGTTCTATTCTTGAAGCGGCTCTAACACCAGATGATGTAGGAACATGTTATGCGATCGTCATGTCTTATTGACTAGATCTACCTTAGAATGACTTGTTCTTATCGAACTTGGTTGATACATCAGTTCTTGCCATCCATGGGTAAATATCTTGTGTTGCCTCTTTTCTACTAAAGAATACTACCATTTAGAATGACCAAAGGGGTGATGACGAGAACGTTCCAACATGGCACAGCAGACAGGCTGTCAGCATCTTGAAAACCTGGAATCCTGATGCAGACGTAGCGTAAGCATTCTTGATACGATCTTGTTCATTTGCAGAACTGTCTTCTTTCCAGCCTGAAGGAAGATCCAGGGCAACCGCACTGGTACGATACTGTGTTATCCAACCATGTCGTGCAAAACTTTATTGAAACCCATACGGCCACCCATTCCGTTGAGCATATGTCTCCAACCGTTACACCTAGCGTCAAACTCTTCACGCTAACAGTAGCAATTCCTGCAGAAAGTGACACTATGCATGGATTTCGGATAGAGAGATTATCCGTCCCCGGCCGGTGAGCTACGATTTTGTTTGTTCGAGGAAATGTCAATGACAGTCATCTCCACTAGTCTTTCGAGATTACAAGTCGCCCGAGACTCCTCAGGCCTTGTGTCGATACGAACAACCAATGTCTTGCAGTTCACGCTCAAAGTCCACCGTTTCATGCTAGGTGGTACTATATGTCTCGATGGCAACCAACTATCCTTGAAGGACATCCGTCAGTATAGCACGACAGCGGACCTTATCAGGTTCAACAGGAATTTGGGAAGAAAATGGGAGGTATGTCACACTCGACACAGCTTCCTGTCATCTTATTCACATCTCGTCAAGGCCAATTTTCCGGCGGATATTTCCTCGGATATCCAACCATCTGGACGACTATCTCTGATCTTAAATTCCGATACTCCACTAAGTTTGGTCATCCCAGCTTCAACAAATAACCCATCCTTCAATACCGGACTTTCTTATGCACTACGCATCTCTCATGATCTTCTTACATACCATAAACTGGATGCAGAGATCATAAACGATAAAGAGGCAATGCGTAGATATCAGGCCGGAACTTTGGGCGCAGGTAATATCGTCATCATAGATGGCCCTAATAAGACATCATTTGGCAGATGGCTTCTTGATCAAAACATGACTGACATTCATCGTACTGGGACTGGTAGTTTGACGCTCAACAATATCACTCTCAGCGGTTCCTCCATGGGTGATTAACGGGTTTTCACCTGGTATCGGCTTGATGACTTATTGTTTCCTTAGGACAAGGATTCCTGCACCCGCATCCGAGTAATCCTAACGCAAATGTTCTATTCCTTTGTGCGGAAGACGAAGCCGGAATGGAGAGCATTGTGAAGCTTTTCCCCATTCGAACTGGTGTGGCCGTCCCCGACTGGGTTATCGTAAGCAAAACTACCGGAGTGGTCGGTGCTGCAGGTGTGAGGGGTGCAGGGTAAACTATGTCTCTTACGGTATTGTATGAATCCCACTAACAGTTTTTTTTTGCAGAGTCTGGGGGAATGGTTGGCGATGGAACGAAGCCACATCTTGGTTGGATTAAAGTGGAGTAATCTTACGAAGATAATGTAATACACAATGGATATACAGCGCAAACGTGGAATCCGAGAAGCAACGACGACATATTCCAGAGTTCGTGGCTTTCCGCGAAAACCTTTTTAAGAGCTTGAAGATGTGGTAGTACAATACAATGTGTGACGTGAAGAAGAAACACAAAAAACTGAACAGGCGTAAGGACGAGACCCAAAAGAAACGAGACAGATAGATAAAACAGATAGCAGAACGACGATAGCAACAGGACATTCATTCTATCATTGGGAAGATGCATCGGGCGACCTGCAATAACTCTTAGTTCACTCTGAATACTTGTAATAAATATCGCTTACACTTTCGAGCAAAAGGGCTACTTCTGGGACCACACGGATAAAATCTTTGCTCCAAAAATCGTAGGTGGGATTTCGAAGGAGCTCGATGAAAGTAACCAAGGCTCCCCAAGGATGGGGGCGATGAACGACAAATCTTTCCAGAAGAACTTTGGTCATTATCTCCTTAAAACGATCATCTTGGACTTCCGTGAATAAGTGAAGCATCAAGGAACGGAACCAATGAGTGTGCGCATTAGGGTATCGAAGATGCAGCACGATGGAGCTCAACAAGTGATGTTGACCTGATGGGTGCTCAATTTAGGCGACTCGAAAGTTACGCTGATTTAACTGACCTTCTGCGTCAAGATCGCTTGCCAAATACTTCAGCAAAACAACACCAGGGTCGCTTGGCACGAACAACGACGAACCACTCCTGGCTTTGGCTTGGGCTACGGACGAAACACCGATGTACATTACCAAAGAATTTATTAAGGGGAGGTTGTAAAGATCAGTAGCATCTTCGACACCGGAAAGACGCAGACGATCTTTCAGAGAAGTCAGGAAAGAAGACCCTGAACGACTGAGTAAGTATTGATCCAGGTACAACTTGAGGTCGCTGGTTTTGAGGCCAGAAGTGAAGTCCGATAAGATAGGAGGGATTGGTCCCGTTTCAGATATGAGTTCTGACGCCAAACTGCGATGGGGGTCGGGGAGGATGAGTGTGGGTGGATATGCGCTGAGTATGATGTTTCGCAGTTGGATGCAGCGAGGGGGGATAGCATCGCACAGAGTAAAGTAGTATTCACTCAAAAATTCGGGGAAGTCATGAAGAAGAACAAGAAGGAGACGGAGGGTGCCTCGATATAGATCTCGAGAAGCTTGTTTAAGATCGGCAGCCTTCAAAAATGGGGCTAGAAAACGGAACAATGACAAGAGAAGCTTGTAAAACGCGGACCAGCCCTGGTGATATTTGCATTAAGACTATCCTAACGAGTAGAAGAATCTACATACCTCACGGTTTTCAGATAGTAGTAGTTTGGGCATAAACAATCTATGTGAGATGAGACACATCCACGAAAAAGCGAAGCCAGGGAAGTACGTGGGTTGGAGGGAACTAAAGGTATCACTAAATTGAAAATTGTGTCAGTATAAGAGGGCTTGGTGACAAAGTGATACGAGAACCTTATAGCTATGAGCAACTGGAAATAGGCAGTCCCAAGGTTAGCTTCAATGTGGTGCAAGTCATTGATAAGACTCGAGAAGAAGCGGAAAAATGGTTTCTGCTGGAACTCAGAACCCTGCTCCTCGTGCATATTGGCCAAGACAAGGACGAATATTGAGAGGATTTTTGTGAAGTAGTGAACTTTCGCCTGATCATTGTTTATGCCAGAAGCATCGCCGTGATATTTGATGATGTAAACAACGAGTCTCGAGGTTGCGTCTAGAGCCTGGAAAGGTTGTTCAAAATCTCCAGCAGCAACATATTTAAGATAACTGTTGACGCTAGCTTCGGCGGAAACGCGGAAGAACAAGGACGACATGTCTTCAACTTTTAGGATCCCCTGCTTTGTCAATTGAGTGATGAAGGGGATGAACGCCTTCTCAGGGGAATGGGACCGCTGGAATATCTGTACCCATTGTTGAAACCAGATGTACAACTTGTCTCGCAGCTGCTCGGTCTCAGGCTTGATAGACGGTCGTCGGAGACCTTGAAGATCATCCAACAACCTGTGCACCCTACAATAACATACTGAGGAAACAAAATACTTGAATGTCTCAGCAAAACTCACTCATCAGTTGCCTTCCCACTAGCAGCCAGTTGTGTTAAGACTTCCAAAGAGAAAGCAAATTGTTCGCGGCTAGCCAAAGGTGGATCAGTCGAGAAGCATTCACGAATCAACCCCGCAGTGAACGCTAGCAACGCTGGACGAGGGTTAGTATACATAAACTTTGCCAACTGTTGGTCGAGCTGAGCAGCATTGATAAGTCCGCTTCTTAATAATGTAACCGTCACAGGAACATTAAATTTACGCTGTGAGGCTCGACTGTTAGTTGCATGGTGCGTTGCATGAGTAGAAATTGTACCTCATCTTCGGAGTAAATCAACCAAGTAATAGCTTCCTTGGCAACATCTTCGAACGAATGGCAAAATTGGTCAAGGATTGCCACGTAGATTTCACGTCCAAGTTGAGAAGTGGTCTTGTACAATAGCTGTACAACTTTTTGAGACATGGCGAGGGGAGTCTGTCGGCGGTCCATCGAGTCGGCTGCAAGGAAGAGGATCTGTCGAACAAGATGTCGGAGGTCGTGATTGGGAGGCAATGCGGAAAGAGACTGATAGGAAAGCTGGACTACAGCGGCATCAAGTTCTTTAGCTATTGCCTACACCGATGTTCAGATAATGGTAGTGGATTAGCATCTAGTACGCACCGCAAAACGTTCCATAGCATCTGCGCCACTGATGTAGGATGTTGCAGCAGAGGGGTCTTGAACAGGAGAGGGAGCATAAAGTGATGAACCAAATTGGTCGCGAGAGAAGGACATAGTTGAACTTGGCCTACTGCTAACCTTGCGCTTCAGATCGAGGCCTGGCAAAGGAGTTAATTTAAATATCCTGTCCCTAAAATGGACATACCAAAATCATCATAAACCGCTGCTTGGTGCGACTGGATCCCCTGCGTCTTGATGCGCAACGCTTCAGGGAGGGTTTGGGAGAAGTGAGGCCGGGGAGCAGCTGGATCCCAGAACGGTTGTCCGGAACGGTGCTGACAGTTCATCAACGAAAACCTCACAAATAAGTCGAAGGAACCAACCTCAAGATGGCGATGTCGAACTTCGTACGCTTGTGCTAGAGCATCATCTATTTCTACAACTGCTCGATCCATGGCGACCTTTTCGATCACTTGACATGCAATATCAACGTTATCTTGGGTAAGGAGCAAAAGAACCTGTTCTGGCACAAATTGCTGAACACAAAGCTCAGATCTAACCAAAATGGGGAGCAAAAAACCAGTACTGACCTCACTGATTCCGTGCTCTATAAGACAGTGCCGAATATGAGCCGGAAGGTTACTTTTCAGAGGCTCTTTGCACGTGACCAAGGCGAGGCTCCCTGCAAGCTTCTGCGCCATGAGATGACTTGCTTTTCTAAGTTTATCTTCGCTAGGCTCTGTCACAAAATCTTTCATGACAAGCTCACGAGTTGATATCCCAGCAATTGTGACGGAACGTTCCACCACGGGAAGTATTATCTATTTCGTTGTCAGATTCGATGGTTAGAACCGAGCTGTTTGCCTACCTCGCGTACAGATCGTTCAATTGCCATGTGAACAGCCTGCTTGAATGCCTGATTGGTATTGAAATTTACGAGTTGGGGATTGATAGTAACGTGAAGTAATGTGCTCGAAAGGATTGTTTCGAGATGAGGACCAAGGGCGAGGTGAATATCTGAAGAGGTAGCTGGACCAATAGGAAGAACTTGGGAGTCGTCCTGGAGCTGTGAAGACGGTTCAAACCCACCGAGAGGCAAGGCATCATTAATATCCGACGGATAATCTGGTGGCAGTGGGCCGGCCAACGAATCAGTGAGAGGCATCCGGTTCCGCAAGATAGTGGTCGCTTCAATGGCGCCCAGATCGACATCGAGCCCCTTGCAAAGCATTTCAATTTCGAATCTAGGGTTGAGCTTCAGTTCTGTGAAGTGATACAACTCGGCCAGTAAACTCAAGACAGCCATCAGCCATGGATTTGGAGGCTTGAAAACCCGCGACTGTGCACATGGTTCCAATGTCTTGCACACGAAAGGTATGGCCACAACCAAACGGCCACTTTCATAGCCTTCGATGAGGATATCCTTGAATGAGATATTTTTGTGTTTAATTGGATGATCCCGTGCGAGACTGATCGATCCAAGCCACGAAGCTATATTTTTTAGAACAGCTCGCTCTGAGGCGACCTGGAGAGTCCTCTCAGAGTTCAACAATGCATACGACTTCGCAATGGTCTCATGGAGGATGAACTTGGAAAGTACTTTCCGGTCTAAGGCATCGAGCAACCGCAGGTACAAACCGTGGTTATTCGGCTCTGTACCGATGCGCTGATCCACAAGATAATTGGCGAACCAACGAGCATATTGGTCTTGAAAATGCTCTTTCATGTCTGCCAACTTCGCGTCAAAATTGGTAGGTGCCAGATTGTTGACAATAAACAAGATCTTGTCTGATATCTCCTCTGATGGCCTCTCCATCTCTCCTTCAAGTCGGTCGACTTGAATTGCCGTAAAAACTGGCGAAGGTTCAGTCGCAGGTACCACTGCCAGCGCCCGAAGATCAGCTGTGTTTGAGTTATTATCACCAGTAGCAATGGCACGGTGGATTCGGGAGGCGATTTCCGGATGAGTGGCAAGTAGATGAGGAATCTTCAACAAAGCTTGGCACAAAGGTTGCCACTCGGACAGACGCGATTCAAACCGGGACAAAGCCTCGATACCAAACTTGAAGAGATTGGTCTCTGGGGGACAGTTCAAGGCGTCCAACACGTAGCGAATCGCGATTCCAAGTGGTATATACTCGACAAGCTGGTGCTGGATTATCGACCCGAACAGGTAGCCTGTCATTGAGAGTTCTCTGGCGGGATAGAACGATTGGAAAAACTTGTACTCGTCAAACAGGAAGTGTAACATGCAGGAAAAAACTTCGTGATCATGAGTGAGGTTGGATGCTTTCGTGCGTTGGAGCAACGCTATGACCTCGTCTATGGTGATTTGTTCATCGTACATTTGTTTGTATATGCTGTCAACCTCGCCCTCGATCTCTGGCGAGTAACTAACAACCGAGAATCCAGGTTCCGCATCTGAGCCTGGGATTAGATTCATAAGTCGAGGGTGGATCTGTAGACAGGCATTGCGTATGTCGAGGCAGTAGTCAACATCGCTTTCGTTCATGATACTAGAACTATATGGGATGGGTCAGCAGTGAGCGAACAAAAAGAAAATGTCAGCCATACCTGTTGCGGAGAACACGAAGGAAGATGGCAATAGTTTGAGGATTTAAAGGCATAGTCCGGTGATCCACCGCAGGATCAGAGACTCGGGTAGCTTTTTCACTCTCTGTCTTCAGGTCCAAGAAAGTGATAACGGCATGAAGAAACTCCGCCCCGTGTGTAGCAATGTTATCCGCCAACCACTTGTCCAGATTCAGATACTCTCGGCGAGAGGCCAAGGAAGCGACATCCAGAGCGAAGGTGAACGGTCGTACTTCCAAGAGAGAATCTAGAATCTGGACTTCGTATTGGAAGAGACTTCTGTTCGTTAGAGGATGAGAGCTCACTTTAAGGTCTTGAGCTACGTCGAGGATACGGGTAATGTTGAGGGGATTTTCCTCGTAGAAGTCACGGAAGGCGTTTGTGAGATACGTGGGCTGAATCTGCCAGATCCTCATAAAAACAAGTTGATGGTTTGGGTGTCCACCAAGGAACATAGAAAGGAGTTTTTGCGAGTACTCTAGACGAATCTCGTTCCAAGGTTGTTGCTTCAAGAAAGAAAACACATTAGTCCCGAAGGATAACTACTGGTTAACGATACTTACGGGTACTTGCAATAATCCCATGTGAACGAGCTCGGCACTAATCCTGACGGCCTTATCCAGCATTTCCCGCACACAGTTCCGGATGTCCGCAGATTCTGAATCTGCAAGCCGAACCAGGACTTCGAATAGATCCAAGGAATTCCATGTGTGTCCTTGTACATTAGCCGCCAATGACTTGATAGTAGGACTCGCTCCGGCGACATCATCAACAGTCACGATCCTTCGCCCAGGCAACGACACAAAGTTGAAGGTGTCCGCTGGCAAAGATAACAGCGCGTCTAGTAGTCGGAGTTGGTAAAGAGAATTGCTCCATGTCTGCCAAAAGCCTGTCACAGCATGAGGATCTGCTTCCTGTGGACAACTTAACAGGATAGCAATGAGTAGCTTCAGTGTGGCGGTATCGACACCCAGTCGGTCTGACCAATCGAAAGCCTTGATCATCCCAGCCCAGTCCAGTTCAGCATTCTGATGGCAAATAATGAGAGGCGAACTACGAGGCGAAGCAGATAACGCACAAAGCTTAAGAGAGCTGTCATAAGTGAATTGACATCACACAGCGTCCGTCCCTCGACCGCAGCGCGGGCCAACGTGGAAACAATTTCTAGCGTATCACCATCTCGCGGAGGATTTGCCTCTGTGATTCCAAATCTGTTCATTAAGCTTATAACGACGTCGGGGTCGCTTGTGATATCCGGGCCCAATTCAACTAAGGTTTGTACGAGCGTTGTTCCAGCGGGTAAGCTTCGCCGGTCATCAGAGACGTATGGAGGCTACACAGAAAGGCAACGTACCTCAAAGAAGGAAAGATTCGCTGAAGCATGGGAGAAATGGCATCGTTCCCATATTTGGCCTGGGCAGCAACTATCAACCCTTGACGTTGTGTAGCATCCAGCACCGGATCCTCCAGAGGGTGCTCACAGAGCAAGTTTGCCATCAATTTTGCAACCTGTTGTGGCGTCATGTCCGTATGGTCGAAAGACGGATGCTGACACAGGCTCAAAACAGCATTTTCAAACTCAACCCGCAATATACTCAGGGCCTGACTTTCTAACTCCTTCCGGGTGACAGACGGCGAAGCAAGGATAGATGCAACAAGAACCAAGCGTTCAAGCGGCCGCAGACCCACACGATCTACGAATCGCACAAGATCGAAATGGCGAAAGACGTCACCCTCGCCCCTATCAATCCCCTCACGAAAGCGGTCAGCAAGAAAGGGATCACGAGCCAGACGTTGAGTTTCCTGGACCAAGAGGCGGAACGTCAGCAAGTTCGATGCATCGAACGCAGTAGACGCTGTCGTAGACGTCCACCGGGTTTGAGAGTGCACAATGAGTCGTCGGATAAAATGAAGATAGGTATCAACCCCATGTTGCTCCGACAACTACAATATCATATACACAATGATAAAGGGGGAGGATTATTAAATTATTAGTTGAGTTTGGTGGCAGACGCATGCACTCACTGAGCGTATTTCGAGCTGATTGCGGTCGAAATTGTCCTCCGTAAGAGTTGATAACAGGAAAACAATCTGGGCTTTCACAATTGTGTGGATGTTCGGATTGGCTATGTTATTGTTGTCCATTGCGGCAGGAGTTCGCGCCCGAGGATTGGACGGCTCCGCGCGACGAGCTGCGACGCCTCCCCCGGAAGCCGTTTTCGTAGAAGATGACGTGGAAAGATTCAAAAGAATAGAGCAAGCGGGAGACACAATCTCCCTCCAGCAGCAGATTCTAGCATGGACGGAACGGGCAATCTCAGTCACAGTTCTATCCACGTGGCAGATTTCCAGCTCCGACAAAAAATGTGGCTTGCTCAAAGATTGACGACCGTGACTGAGTACTTGTACAGCCTGGGCGAGCCTTAGAAATCAAACACTACCTAGTTCTCAGATACCATCAGTGAAATCTTCGGTGCCTTTGAATCTGAGAAGCCTACAGTGTCTTGTGACCGGGCGATAAATTGTTTGAGACACAAAAAGGAAGCCATGTCCATTACTGCGTGGAACTCCGATCCACGGTATATACCCCCTATGACTGTAAAAACAACTCTAAAGAGTTATTAGGCTAAGAGCTAGTGAAGGTATATTACGGCGGGATCTGCAGTTCAAAATTCCGCTTTTTGTACGGTCTTCCCCACACTAGCAGTATTGCATCTGTTATATCAGTTATCAATGGTCAAAGAGAGCTGACACTTTTGGTGCTGGATAACTTGCAGAAGCAGAAATCTATGTCGGATGCAAGATGGACGACTTGTTTGGTCTGTGAGGAGGGCCTAAGACGGTGCTTCTTCTGTCCCTCCTTCCTCCACTTCCACATAATCCACTAGATCACTCAATTGATCTAGCTCTACAGTAGACAGCGTCCGAGAGTCGCCCTTCTTTACGACAATCTTGACCTGCATTATTCCAACCCCAATGTCGCGTCGAGCGCATAAGAAACGGCGTAAGACGTGGAATCTGTTCTCGACTCGCGGGGAAACGTCGACGAGGACAGTTAATTGTAGCAGGGCTGGGAGTAAAATCGTGCTTCCTGAATCTGATAAGGGCTTGTCCGTCGGAGATCCCGTCAATGCACGAAGCAACGCTTCTCCGGAATCATTCAGAACAAGGTTGAGAAAAGTTAAACGCCGCATTTGCCCCAATGCCATAGCCAGGTCATTCTCAGCCACAGGGAGGGTTTCTTTTAATGCTATGTGGACAGATGCTGCTGATCGAAACTGATAAAATCCTGGATCAAGGTAAAGCCTGAGGTCTTTTACTTCGACCATCTCCAATACACGAGAAGGTGTGGCGAACTTGAGCCCTGCTACGCAAGCCGTGAAATTCAGGGACATCTGACCGCCATGAAAAAGCCGTTGCATAAGCTGTGACACGAGATTCGGAGGTGCGTGAGTGGACATCCATGTGCTAGCGGTGATAGTAGTACATGACGGGAAAACGAAGTGGGTCAGGAGAGACAAACAATTGTCGAATAAACCGGCGAATATCAGGTTGGATAAGTTTGGCAAGTTTACGGCGTTATCTGAGCTCAAAGCACGACTAGTATAGGGAAGAGGTTCATCGTGCTCCGCGTCTTCACTGATTTTCAAGGACTGGAGTTTCGGCATCATCCTCAACGTCGTTAGGAGCTGTGGTACGTCCAGGGGCACTGAGCGTAGGGTGAGGGATGTGAGATTACAAACGAATCGCTCGTCCCAGGCAATATCTATCGCTTCTAAGGACAGCTGGCGCATCCGCGGAACCCGCCATATTGTCGGCCCTGAAACATCAATCTTCACGACTGAATCACGACTGACTATCTCAGCTACCTCCAGGAGAGGTACGGGTTTGTCGAACAGTTGTAGAAGATCCCTAAGAATAGAAACGGCTACATCAAAGTGAATTTCCTGGATTCGATGGACGTTCCCCAGTACAAAACGGACAAATAGCCGAGTCAAGTGTTGGTCGAGCTCTCGATTCAGCAGAACGTGAATCGGGGCATCCTTGGACCTTGACGCAATTTCAAGAAAGGAGTTAGATCCAGTAATATGCGTCCAGAGGGTAGGGTAATCGAGTGCAACTCGTCTCCAGTATCGACAGACATGGGTGATGGGGATCATGGCGCAGGATTCGCGATCTTGAATTACGATCGTTTCAAAGATAGAGGTTAGAATCTCACACGGAAGCTTGGACACAGGAGCGAGGGCGTTGCGTCGCGATTTGAGTGCCCGAATGGAGGCATCTATCGCTCTCCGTGCGGGACCATTGGGGTCCATGACTGTTGGACGCACCGCAACGAATTCGCTGAAGCACACATAGTTAGTATACGATAAGATGCTGCATGATACGGTACCCACCCTTTGTGATATAAGTTGTCAGCAAGACAGAGCCGCCGTCACATCGGATCAATATCATGTTTCACGGCAGGCGGCCGTGAGGTAACTTGAACATTTATTTTTTCACCTCCCAACCACAGCGACTTTGTTGTGAACGATGTCCGGCTGCAGTATCTCTGGTCCTTTGGAAAGACACTATACCTTTGAAGAGTCGACACTTGCTGAGGACCCCTTGATCACAAATTACCTAGCCTGTAACTCCCTTTTGAATCATGATTCACCTTATTATGTTGAAACCCTCGAGTCTGGCACCTCTTCTTCCACCCTCCCAGAGTTCTCGTCCCCTAGATGGATCCAAATCCACCCTTCTGTACATCTTGTCTCCGTTATGTCTTCCTTAATTGGTGACCTCGAGGCAATGTCAAATGATCTCTCAGAAATCAAACACGACATTAAGACCCTTGGTCTCCCGAGGCTTCCTCTAGACACCCCCGCCACTCCCCGATTTATTTATACGCCGCCCACACCTGAAGTTGACGATAACCAACAACAAATAACAGAGCTCGAAGATTGGGAAATCGAACAGAAGCTGAATGACATGGTGTTGGAAGTTGGATTCATGTATCTTGATGTCGTGGAGATAGCAGAAGAAGGCTTCTTTCCGAACGGCATTCCAAAGTCTCTACGTTCTGACGAGCTCTCCCAGGATGCCATAGATTACATGGAGGGCCCACCATTAGAACCTGAAGACGTCATGCGGCTTTTAGAACAACTCGCAATCCCAGAGATGCTAGAGAACGAAGAGACGGATCATGAAGAATTTTCTTCTTCTGTAATAGGACATTCATCTTTCTCTGAAACTTCAAGACAAGATGAAGATCTGTTTGAGGAAGACACAGCTTCAACTCGGATGGCACAATCTTGGTCTGCTGATCTCGATTCATGCGACTCTATTGATTCCATTCCTACCCCAAGCGATAGTAGTGAACACTTGACCCACCAAATCCCGCCATCGAAGACCGACAATGATCTAACCCAGGAACTGTCTATCGTCGACGAAACATTCCTACAGTCCTTCCAGGTCGCTGTTTCACCCCTCACTCGCCTTATCCATTCACATACACCCCCTGGGCAAAGACGCCAGTCCTCCCGTCGCAGGATTCAAATGTCTCCGACGATATTATTTGCTCCTGCTCCTGTGCCCCATACTCGGAACACCCACGATCTATCAATTTCATTCCACAACCCTAACTCGTCTCTGTTTAGTGAACTTACTCCTCTGCTTCCTTTCTCTGTACACATGCCTTCTGCATCTCCGTCAGAGCGTGATAGCACATCCAGGCACTCGTTTTGGGACATACTGAAAGGCATCAAGAGACACAAGCTTTCCTCAATCGACACTCCATCACACGCTAATGACACTCTAGATCTGTCTCCGCTGAAAAAGTTCTTTGCCTCATCTGCGAAAGGTTCGAGGCTTACAGACTCTTCTGTTGGCTTCATTTATGATAGCACGTCCGTCAGAGGAGTCGGGTGTTTGCCTTCAAGCAGATAGAATCTCTCAAAATAATGATAGGCGCAAGTAGACCATCCTATATTACACAAAATCTATGTAATTACTTCCACTCGTGTAGAGTCAGAAAACATCTACCATTGACCTTCCCCATTTTGATGTCAGATCGTCCACTTTAAGCACAAGACCTGCGGCAGCGCGTCTTAATCTGAGTTCCTGAGCCCCTCCTCCCCCTGGGATCAGAATTCCCTTCTCGAGGCGAGCCAAAAGCTTTCCTGCCCACTCACCAGCACCAAGAACGAGACTAGTGTGATCTAATCCAAGCGACTTCCCGTCATCTAGATCCAGGCACCCGTCTAGAATGACGACTGCGAGCTCCAACGCTGATGTCAGCACAGACGCCTCCTTCCCATCCCCAGACCTGCTCTCTGGATCACCACTGACCTCGTTTTCATCATCGCCATCCTCTTCCATTTGAGATATCGGTCTGGTCCCCAACGTCACAGCCAATTCTAATCCATCAGGAGCTATAATCGCCAACATCTGTGGTGCGTTCCTAGCTGCATGAATCAACACCCCAAGCGTGCTGAGAAACTGGGATAATAGCATTGCGCTGAGAATGAGTCCTGTCCCGGCACCCCGATATCTGTACAAAGGGTCTTTGTGATGAGATGTCAAGCTTTCCCTCGTCTGCTCGTCTCGTAGGAAAAGCCAAAATCTGTTGATGAAAGGACAGATGAAATATTCCGCTGCGATATCGGTAAACACGGCGTTCATTTGCGGAGGGATGGATGATGTTCGGAAATCGGAAGACGCGCTGGAGATTTTTGAAGTCCTCTGAAGTCGCAATTGACGTTCTCGTGCGAACTCTGGAACACGCTCAACCGAACGGTCCCTAGATTTGTTGACTGCATTCTGACTGATATCCATGAGCAGACCGTGAACAGGGTTCCCACGAATTAATTTCTGATGCAGGGCAGTCGGTAGCCGTTTCGTCGGAAAAGATGTCCGTTCGCTGGGCACTGAAGACGGTAGAACAGGAAGAGAAGCTAATTCTCGTGCGCCAAGTGCAAGAGCTGTCAGCATGACGAAACGTTGGTCTGTTGAATATTGATTCTTAAAGAATTCTTCGACAATGGCACTTGAAGCAGCGAGTTAGGTCAAAGGAGAATAGGAAAGAGATAGAAGACATACGGTGCAACTTTTCTTGGTGAGCAAGCCACTAGGGCAGTCATGATCCCCTGACGATTTGCGTCGAATCCATCAAGTTCGTACGTGTTTTGCAACCCAATGAAGGCATAAACCAGATTTACAGCATTCTCCTCTATCGCTCGTGTTAAGGAATGGAGTTCATAATAAACCGTGATCAAACATACCCAACTCTGAGCCAAAGGCTCTTTTTCTCCGTATAAGCTCTTCTCCGCAAGCCAGAGCCATCTCGATTTTCTGAGGTTCTTCGTTTTCTGCAGATTTGAGACCAGCTGTAGTGCTCCGGACTAGCTCCCCCAACTGAGCGAGGTACACAGGCCTGGGAATCTTCCTAATCCCGACATTCAAAGTGGGATCTTTCTCTATCTCTGCTAGGTCTGATGGAGTAGGCGAAGGCGAACGATCAGAAGCACCAGAGGATGCATAACCTTCTACGGATTCGTCATCAGAATCGGCACTGGGAGGTGTGCCGCTCAGTTGTTGGTTTTCCAAGGAGGTTGGAGATAATGGCTGTGGTGATGCTTCGGCCTCTGTAGCTAGATCCGTACTCATTTCCGGTTCAGCTGGATCAAAGTCGATATCCCTTGCGCTCATTAAATCTCGCATTGACCTAATCCAAATCATACATGCGTCCCCACCATCCCAACCGCCGAAATCTAGCTTCTTGCCTGCACGACGGGCAACTTCTTCAGCAACGAGCATTCCGCACCTGCGAACATTTTTGTCGAGATGCTTGATGTAAATGCCTACACCTGAAACAAATGAAGGAGAAAGTGCTAGTGAGGCAACGTGTGAAGACGACGACGGAAAATAGGATATTGTGACGAGCAGCAGTGATGTCATGTCTGAAATGCGTAAGCATAGATCAGGAATGTAGCACGAGATACTAGTTGCCTACAGTGGTGGCGGGACAGGAGAGAATGTTTAATATGATCTGAGGAAATCCACGTCTCGAGAACCTTGGAGAGTAGAAGTTTGAGAGCTGATGAGTCGTCAGTAACAAAAAACGTCCATTGGTTTGAGAGAAACAACCGTCGTCATCAGTAGCAACCCAGCATACCAAAACCCGTGCTTTGCCTTCATCCCATTCGCGACCAACAATAACAACAGAAACGCTGTCCCACAACTCGCACCTATCAACAGACAGTTTACCAATGACACTTCCGAGTAAGGTCGCCTCTCGCTTCACTAAACTCCTTGTTCGGGGTGTTGTGTCTAATGCTGGAATACCCTCCAGGGAAGAGAACAGGGATATGAATAGAGATTGGATTATTGTCGAAGACGGAAGAGCGAAAAAGATAGTCGACCAGATAGAGCTATAAGATTTTGATGACCTAATTCTTTCTCGAAGTATTTGCATACAAGTTTTGAAGAACGTGGGTTGAGATCGGGAGGTAGGGAAATACGAGGGAAATAAGCCAACATGAACCAACTTGGTGAGCAGATATGTTATGGATTGTAACTTCTCTGTTCATAGATCAAGTTAGAATCAAATGATGTAGAGATACGATAACAGTACCTGTGGAAAGTGGCTTTAAAGAAGACGACCATATAAGATATTCTGAACGCAAGCACACATTATTATAATAGGACCCATGCTCTAATTCATCTGGAATCTCTTCTCTGTCTCTCACGAAATTTGCGACTTTCGCAGGGACGGCAATAACGTTTCGCACACTGTCCTCCCAAACAACAGCTCGTGAGAGAGATCGCGACGAAGAGAAAGCTGCTTGATGCAATCTATCGAGAGGGTAGCCTTTAGCCAAGAGAGACAAAAAACGTATAGAGTATTCGTTCAAGGGCAAGGACAAAATGGTAGAGTATGAGATCAAAACTACTTCACCCGCTGCCGTAGAAGTAAACGAAACTGCATCAGGACAAAAGTACTGATCTGTGATAGCAGAGAGATTTTGTTCGGATAAGATGTGGTTCCAGGTGGGCAGTATGTTTTCTAACAGAGCTTTTTGAATCGTAGGAAAGTGCTTGATGACATCGGGAAATAAGGAGGTGGGGATGGAATGTCTCCGGAATTGAAGGGGCAAAAGACCAGCGGCATCTAGAGGACGACAGAGAAGAGAAAGTAGAGTGGAGAGATCTGAAATGGGCTGAGACTTGAGTTTGTCGATATCGTCTTTGATCTCGACGTCTGCCATCATCATGACTGTGACGTAGACTGTGCGGCATTCAACGGTCCGTTTTATTCGATCCAAGCAGCTCGCTCACAGCTCTTCAAGTTACCATGTCAGATTTATCTACGGCTCACGGTGTCGATACTGAGTATTTCGTGCGACGGGGGATGACAAAGGGATACGAATTTGCGTCTCTGCTGACACCACCGTTGTATACCGCATTGGTCTTTGCAAGACGCGGTAGGGGTTACATCACAACTAGCCGTTTTCTTCGAGCAACATGGATGGGTGGCGGTGTGGGTACGTGCTAAATGCTATGAACAGTCACAAACATCTGATAGATTGTAGGTATTGCGGGGGGAGGTGCATTTGAGTATGTGAGGGCAGCCCACACCGATGAGAAGAGCCTAAGAGCACGACGGCTTCGAACGAGTTATAATGTAAGTATGTGTTACAGGGAAACGGCGCAAGTTTTGATCTCCTTTTTGACAAGGATGCCTCAATTCGAGCAGACGACCACTCAACAATCGGTGCAGTTTTATTTGCGATCATCACACCGGCCGTATTTTGGAAGCGAGCAAACGTTATTCACTGTGAGTTTCATCTTGTTATGGCAAGAAATATGCTGATTCATGTGTCAAGTGATACTGGGAGGAGCGGGAATCGGAGCGGGAGTTGGCTTATTGACGCATTGGGGCAAGACAATATCCGGAGACCGACCACGTTGAATGCTTGATCCTAATGAGGCTTCCCGAGCGCTCTAACCCCGCACTCTTGATCCATGTCTCGTGGTAATGAAGTATGCAGACTGCTGAGTGTGATTTGATACGAGAAATACCCAGACTTGTTCCCTACCTACCCCGCCCCCTAACCTGCACCCGGCCTGGCCCAACGAAGAGGCACATATCTGTTAATACACGGAACTTATGGAACTTATGGAACTGGTCTGTTTACCTAAGATGGTGTTTACGTAGGCATCAAAATTAGATGGACCTGTAAAAGATCGTTTTAAGTAATATTGAGCATGCGTCTCTCCATGACGAGTCCGTCATAACAGACTCAGACATCTGGCCTCAGGACACTCGTCAGGCCAGACGGGAGGAACTGGAAGCAGTACACGGCGGTGAGCCAGCTCACGGATGCAGCTGGTTCTGGCAATGATGACCCCTGCGACGCAAGAACCCCGCCTGCTCCGGATACAAGAACACAACCACATGATCCCCTCTTGGGAAAATTCGATCGCATGTTTTGTCGTTCAACCTTCTGGTTGCCCTCTCTAGAGACTTCGGCTCTTTCTCTCTCTGATGCTTGGTGGCAAGTAGCAAGATCTGTCCCCCCCTGCCTTTGCCCTCGAGCCCGACATCTCTCTCAGCTTGCTACTTGTAATCCACACAGAGACTCGTGAAGAATCAGAATTCTTCACCCGACATCCTTGGTCTCTTTCAATCACACTCTTTTTTCGTTCTCGTTGTCTCCTCCATTTCTATACACAATGCGGAACTCTCTCTTCCTTTATCCTATCCTCTTATTCCGTTGTGTTTTTGCTGCAACTGCAGACCAATGGCGAGGACGTTCCATATACCAGTCTGTTCTCCGTTTTGCTTTTAGGGAAACGACAGTCCTAACTTTTGAAACCAGACTCATCGTCGATCGCTATGCTCTTCCCCAGGGTGCACCCACCAATGCATGCAATCCTGGTGATCAAACTTGGTGTGCCTTGTCTTCCTGTGACTACTTTCGCACTGATTCTCCCTAGGTGTGGTGGAACATGGAACACTGTTCGTGAAAATCTCGACTACATTCAGAATGCTGGTTTCACTGCCAGTCAGCTTTTTCTTCCCAAGGACACTCCGAACCCGCACTAACAAGGGATATCATAGTTTGGATTAGCCCTGTAAACCAAAACTGGCTAGGGCCCAGGACTCCTTATGGTGACCCATATCACGGCTATTGGATACAGGATGCTTCCAAGCTGAATGATCGCTTCGGCACTGCTGCGGATCTGAAAGCTCTATCTCAAGAGGTTCACCGCAGGGGGATGTAGGCGTAGCATACATACCTCAAATTAAGTCAAATAACAAGTTCTGTAGGTATTTGATGGTCGATATCGTTGTTAACAACGTTGTCGCCACCTCCACAACTCCAGATTATTCCACATATATGTTTAAAGATCAGGTATTTCGTGAATCCTGCACAACATCTTCTTGTCTGATTTTTACAGTCACAATACCACTCGTACTGTCCTATTTCTTGGGGGAATCGGACCAGTGAGCAAGAATGCTGGCTTGGAGATCAGAAAGTCCCTCTTCCTGACGTCAAGACCGAAGATCCTGCCATTCAGGCTTCTTATGGCAACTGGATCCAAGCTCTGGTCCAAGAGTTTCAAATTGACGGTCTTCGTCTTGACGGTACG
>QGOD01000093.1:149229-188317 GCA_003313065.1 Sarcodon sp. MG97
GAGTGGCTCAAGTACTCTACCTCTCGAGTTCGAGAACCAGAAGAGAAGCTGAATAACGAGGACTTTCGACGGGCGACATGATTCGCAGGTGTGTATTGATCGAACAGTAAATGAGTGGAATTGTTCTAGTTCCATAAAAAAACATTAATCTTAATTATGGGGCTGGACGCTGGGCAGAGAATGAAGCGACTTCACCTGTGAGTGGCTCGCCTCAGAGGCGGAAGTAAAGATCTATATACGCCCGTGAGATCAGCATCGCGACAATGATCTCACTCAATAAACCACTCACGGATGCGATTGAGCCTCTCACCATCGCAGCGGCTCGAGTGAAGAGAGAGATGAGTGCGAACAGAACATTTCAGCAAAACGGGTTTATAAAGGTGCAACGCGGACGGGACACATTGCCTTGACATGCAGTGTACGTACAGAGTGGCGCCGTTCCGGTATGGCGACTAGATAAATCTAGTATCTGGAGCGAATGATGAAGGATCATTTAGTAAATGTACAAATGTTAAAGTCGACTAACCTGTACTAGTCGCCCGACGAACCGGAACTTTAATATTAACACCCAAGCATGCAGATGCCATACAGCCTCAAGCGCCCCTTGTCAACTGACCAGGAAAGTGCCTTGATTATATATACGGCGGCAGCGAGGATCAGATACAGAGCCAGCCGGCTAGCTGCTGTCTACTTATTAAATAGCCCACGTACTGCTAGGTGGATCAAAAGCGCGCCGTACACACTTATGAGTACTACTAGTCACTACGCCACTCGGAGATCCTTCCGTGGTCGAGGCAGCCTCGCACAATACCCGCAAAGTACTTGCTGCATAACTGTTCCTACACATTTTGATAGCTCGCAACACCTTTCTAACACTAGTAATACTCGTCTTCCTCATCCTCCGGCCTCAGAATCTGCAACTTCTCCATCATCTCCTTTACTTCTGTTTCTGCAAACACTGCTGCCTCTCGCGCAACAACAAGCTTCTTCTCCAACTCGTCCGCAGTCATCGTCCGCATAGCATTACCATCCTTCACAAACCCCAAGTTATCGAATCTCTGCAGTGTGTTCCCCACCCTTGGCATGAACCCATGAGCATCCCACCCATTGTCGTTGAAAGACAGAACAGCCCGAACGGCTGCCATATTAATATCTCGATGGAGTTCTTCCAACTTGGACAACTGCACTTCCATCCACCTTGCCCTCCGTTCTAACGCCATCGTCAATGCAGCAACCTCGTCCTCTTTACTATTTCCTTCTTCATTACCATCATCTAGAAAGTCGTCTCCTTTTAGCATATCGCGTAACACGCCATCAAACGACGAACTGTCATCCCAAGTCGTTCGAGGCAGGAGACGTAATAAGTCTGATATCGTCTGAGTCAATGTCTCCAACAATTGTTGGAAAGACGATACGGCGTTATCGATTGAACCGGAAGGCATTGAATTCGCAAACGAGCCTCCTCCAACAGACAAAGCAGACAGCGCATGTACCAACGGACCATACTCCAATGGCATCTTTGCCGCAGGGTTGATCTTAGCTGTGTCAAAAAGTGGGTGCTGAGAAACATTCATGTATGGACACTGGATGTCAATTTGGGCCAATAGTTCCTCCAGTGGTGTAGGTTCACGTGGCGAACTTCCTTCCAATGAGACAGATCGCGAATCGCTGGAGCCGGTATCCGTAGCATTCGATGCCCTGAGGTACGGCATCTCTAAAGTCTCCGCTACAGCTGAGCTCTCTTCGACTGCCTGTTCGTCTTGGGGTATCCTTATAGGCTTCGTCGTCGGTTTGTATTTCTTCGGCATTTTCGATAACATAGGAACAGGCTCTGTAGTTGCAGTCGGAGATGGCTTCGGTGGATCCGTCCGTCCAGTTCCAGTGGAAGCAGCCAGTTGTTTGGCTAGCTTGGCGGCTTTTTTGGCTTGCGCCATCCGCTCCCGTTCTGCCACGAGCAGAGCAGCCTGCTGCTTCACGGCCCTCTCTTTCTCTGCCCTTTCCTTCTCAGACTTGACTTTTTCGGCCTTCGAACGCGCCTCACTTTCCCTTTCTTCCTTTAGTTTCTCAAATTTTTCCATGGCAGCCTTCTCTCTTTCTAACCTCGACCGTTCACGTTCAGCCGCTTTCTCCTTGGCGATTCGTTCTTTCTCTGCAGTCTTCGCAGCGGTCCGTTCTTGCGCAAGTTTCTGTCTTTCGGCCGCTCGTTCTGCGGCCGCCGCCTTCTTTTCCGCCTTGATCGATGCCTTGCTGATGGATTCTGGTCCCTCTGATAACTCTGCGACTCGTGACTGGCTGTCATCAGTCGTCTGCTGCGCATGTGACCGCAAGGAAGATGTCCTTGTTTCTGCAGTAAGAGCCGGGAAGTCTGCAGAAGACAGAGCAAGAGATGGAACGGGTGAAACAGATACGGAGACTAGCAACGATCCGACAAAGAGGAGGGGGATCGAGCAACACATGATAACAAACAAGAATAATGTTAGTGTCAACACTGAACACGCGCATATCGCATCAAAGGAGACAGGGGAGGGAGAGGGCGGGAAGAAGTATGCATAGGAGTGTATGTAGGTAAATTGTTGGTGTTCTTTGACAATATCCGTTCGCTTTCGTATACGTGCCAGATGCGACCGATCCCGAGAGGTGTAAATCATAGGTGGAAACATAGCATAGCGGCAAGGGAACAGGGATTTGTTTTCATGTTCAACAAGTCACCTTCGTTGGTACAGTCTCCGCACTGCGGAAAGTACGGCACTCGGTACGATATCCTTGGGACTCCCTCCCCTTACGAAGGAAAGAGTTACTCACCATGTGTTGATCCACTCGCTTGTGACGTGTCCAAGTTCTGGTATGTCCCGTTGCTATTTCCGTTACTAAAGTTTGAGGCGACACTTCCGAGACCGAGAGAAGAAGGAAAGGATAGGCCTGGAGGTGGCCTAAAGGATGTTGTTCCAGTTCCAGTCTGAATTTGAGATGATCCTAAAGCACTGGGATTCATCGCAAATGTGCGATCTGGCATTGAAGACTCAAAAGAAGAGCCAGACATCCTGGCAGACATAATAGCTGGATCATTGAAGGGAACATCCGGGGGAACGTGATTCCACTGAATATTCTGATCTGCTATGAGAATGCAACGAAAGAGTACAAGTCCGATGTTAACATAAAGTAATACAACGACATGGTCAACGAAACTAACGACTTCATACAAATAGAAGTCTCCTACCAGGGAAAACGCGCGGTGAACTGGCCCGCCCACGACTAGACTGAATCAATTCCCTCAGCTGGGCCTCACTGACACTGGTTTCAAAAGGTTGAAACTGGCTGGATTGCTGCAAATAAGGGGACTGTGCTTGTGACTGTATTTGCTGAATGACTGGAGAATTAATCGATGAAACGGGCTGGCTCTGAGAAAAATCCAACGTTTGGCGTCTTGGAAATCCCAATTGCACCTGTTGGCCAGCAGAAGTTAGATCGGGAGAGTTATAATACGATGCGTGGGAGACATTGTCGCTATTGGTCACAGATGAAGGCGTGATCATAGGTGAAGACGCAGATCCTTGTCGCCCACGAGCGAAACCAAATCTTGACATCTTCCTTGAAGGATCATCGTCAAACGGTGAGTGTTGGCGCTGGGGCAAGTCCTTGGCGTCAAATGGATTGAATGATCCCATGTAACTAGAGCTAGTGGATTGCTGTTGCTCGAGAGGTGAAGATCTTGTTGCCAATGGATCATATATAGAGCGAGACGGATTATGCGGGTAAGATAAACCGGGCGGAGGCATGAATGGGCCTGATAATGGAACAGAGGGCCTTAAGGCTGGGAAAGCGTCCAAAAAGCCACCATGGAATGGTAAGGTCGCCTCGGGTTCAAGATCAGGGAATATCATTTGTGCATCGATGTCATCACCGGCAAGCTTTGGGTCTAGATTGAAGCTGAAACCACCTTCTTCGCCTTTGCTCAGGGTCTGTAAAGTACGGTCAAAATCTGGGAAAGGACTGATAACGGAAGATGATCCTAGAGCTTCCCGTCTAGCCCGCAGATCATCTACAAGCGCCTGAGCTTGCGACGACATCTGATAAGATGGTTGCAAATAAGGCGATTCTGAACCTTGTAAGGCCCTAACAGGTGTTGGCGGTGGAAGACCAGGAGGAGCAGACAGGCCAGGGGGTGGAGGGATGCCTGGCGGGGCTGAAGGTGTCGACGATTGGGCCGACTGTGCAGACTGTGGCCGGATCTCTGGTGAGGTTGACGCGACGTCGTGAGGACCTGATCCTGTATCTGAATCGACAGCCCCTGTTGATCCGACTGGAGATTCCGAGGGCGGTGCTGAGGCTATTACTTCCTTTCCTTTCACTGACTTTGATGTAGTGGGTATGGTGGGGCTCGCAGGCGGTGGTAACGAGGGTGTTTGTGGCCGAGAAGAAGATCCTTGAGAAGGAGGTTTCGCTGTCAGACCTTTACGGTCTTGCTGCGGTCGACCTCCAAGACGCGGTTCACTGCTCAGAGTAATTCGCTGATTGCGGGAATTTGCCGCACGTTTAGGTAGCCGAGGTGCCGAAGATGCATTTATGTTGTTGCGTAAAGCGGTGGGTAGAGTGGAGTTTGCACTTTTAGCCCAACCTGCAGACCGAGGTAGACCAGCTGAGCAGGGTTACTAAGAACGTAGAAAGTGCAAAGGCGAAGGGAGAATTTACCATCAGTTTCCTCCGTTTTCTTTCCCGCCCTAGACCGAGTTTCCATGTCCCTCATAGCGTGTTTTCTACCACGCTCCAATTGAGTTGGGATGGAAAAAAAAACAAATGCAATAGCTACGTACAAGGTTGTTAAGTCTTCCTTAGTGAAGCAATCACTTTCGTCCCCCCATTCGTGCAGGTTCATACAACTATGATCCGTGCAACTTGCGCTACGAAGGAAGGCCATGCAATACTTCGTAGTGCCATAACTCGCGCGCATGATCTCGCTTCCACCACCGGGAGAAGATGCACCATCGACGGCACTGATACAACGCGCAGCATCCTCCCTCCGATGGTAGGTAACATATAGTCCCATTGCAGGTGTGCGGCCGTTGCTGTTGTTGGAGGTACGTTTGACGATCAAGATCTTGGATATCTTCCCGTACTGTCCAAAGTATTCATTTGAGCGTAGGGTTGGGATGTACTGTGAGGCATATATCAGAGTCTAATTGGAACTTCAATGATTTCCGGTCTTACCTCCTCTTTGGCAAACCGAGGGCCCATACCAACGATATAAACTACGTTGCGTTGCACGACACGGACGTTGGAAAGGTGGCGCCTCCCAAGTGCGTCGAGATCCTTGCGTTCTCGCTCCCTCTGTTTCTTCTGCAGAGTGAGACGTTTGTGACTAAGAGATGAATAACTTCAGCTATTCGGTACAAATCCATTGACGAGTCCTACGTACTCTTCTTTGTTGACAGGCTTGAACTGAACCGAGTCATCAGAATACTCTCTTCTGCAAGCAGGGCATCTGCCATTCAAGTTTTCTTTGATATGATGCCAACAAAAACGACAAATCTAATCCGAAAGAGAAAATTCTCGAGTGAATAAAGAGCCGGAAATAAAGAAAGACAGGGACTAGGAACCTGGTATCCACAAGGACAAGGCTTGAAATTCAAGTCAGAGACATCCATTTCTTCCAAACAGAGTGGACACTCTCTGTCATCCTGGGATCGATCGAAAGCAATCAGACGACAAACGAAACGCAGAGAATATTAGGCAGCTACATACAGATTCATCATCACTCCAGTACGCGTCCTGCACGCCGGCCAATACATGGGACTTGGATTGAATAGATGAAGCTCCCGAGTGAAAAACCGCAGCAGGAAGAGACGAGTGAGAATGGATCCTAGTTGAGGTCATTGTAAATGCACAGATACAGCGTGTACTTTATGAGATTGTGGAACGGAAGAAATAGATGACAAGAGACGCGAAAACGAGGCCGACACTTGCTGTGGAGTTTTGCGGTCAACAAACGGCGACTCTTTTGTGGACTTGTACTTGTGCCACAGTCCACGAGACCTGGTCCGTGGACTACATATACTGCACAATAAAATTCAAGTTAACCCCGATGAATGCCTTCAAGGTTTACACATAACGATGTACACAGCTAGAGAGCGAAAGATAAAGTAGGTATACAGCTAGCAGAAAAATCTCAAATATCAAAATCGTCGTCGTCCAAATCTCTCCTCCGCTGAAACTACGATCATGAAACGAGTCAGGGCTACGCCGACAAGATAGAAAATACTTGGCCGAAAAGAACCCACCACGATAGAACCCTTCTTCGCATTGGCTTTCGAATGGGCTTCATCTGCCTGGAGATCACAATCAGAGTGCAGCTGAAGCGTTGATCCACGTAGCAAGACCAGACGCATACTCACCTGCTCCAACAAATCAATGAGCTGTTCCTCGTTGACCTTACCTCTCAGCTGCCCCGTCTGCGCCATCCTCAATAAGATACCTTCAATCTGCCTCGATCTATCAGGACTGACAAGACCAATACGCGCAACTAGCAATAAAAATGAAGATCAATGTTCAGCCCCAATAAACACGAAAAAATGTTGTACAGCGACGTACGACGCTCTCGAGCAGGAGCATCTAACACAGTAGCTAATAGATCTCTCCTCATTTGCTCTTCGGCAGCTGCAGCGGTAGCCCTTTGTTTGTTTTCTTCTTCACTGTCTCCGCCACCTCCATTCTGCTGCAATTGGCTGAGTCTAGCCGCTCGAATTGCTGCAAGCTCTGGATCCTCTTGCATAGATTTCAGACGGGGTTTGTAGAACAAAGGGGACTTGTGTTCTCGGCATCTCCCGAGATAAGATGAACAAAATGTTGTCAACACTACAACACAACAATGAGTACAGAAAGTTGGACCTCGATAGAAACTAGGCTGTTAATTACATCTACGACGAACTCAGAAACTGGTAGAGTTTTCTTTTCCTTCTCCGCCGTCAGCGCCACCAAAAGAGATCGAATTCTTGTTCGGAACGTTTCCTCCCAGACCGCCAACACTAATCGGAGGAGAGCCGTTTGCTTGAACATTCCAGCCAGTTCCACCGATGGCTCGGCTAGCTTTCCACTTTGCCCCTTGGGTAAACTTGACCGAGTGTTCTAGAATAGCCCGATAAAGCTCATCATTGAACCCAACACACTGCAGTCCGACACAAGCAACTCTGAGAGCACCGACAGCATATAACTGCGCAGTTTCGTATATATTCTGAGGCGAAGTGGTTTTCCGGCCAGCGAGCGTGTCCCGGATTATAGCTTGCGTGGTCTAGAACCGTCAAGCGGCTAGGAACTTTAGGAGAAACTATGATCAGGCGTACCTCGTTCGACAAGTTGCTCCACTCAGATACTGTCAAATCGTCGAGTTTAACGGCTTTGTAAATTCCTGCATAATACCACTTTCCATCCCTCCTATAGAAACATTCTAGGATGCAAAGTCAGAATTGGTTGCACATTCAAACGAAAATCAACCTGTTGGTTTGGTTATTCCAGTAGTAGCATCAACCGCTGTCCAGTTATGCGCTGTAACCGTACGGGAGCTAGTGGTGCACTTGAAAGCCGGCGTAAGGAAATAACCATGTTCTTCTCGCTCTGGACACCAAGCCGTAGTCAACTGTTGAAACACGCGAAAGTTGACCAGTCTATAACAATCAGAGTCAGATACGAAAAGAACTATGCCACCGCTTACTGATTTCTGATAAGCTGTGATTACACGTCATTAGAAAACAATAGCGAGCCTAGAAAGACAAGAGAAACTTGCGTTAGGAGTAGTACTGATGAACTCATGAATATCCAAGGTAGATGGAATGACGATGGGCCTAAGCGCGTCAAAAGGAATATCAGTAGGGAGAGGAAGCGCAGCTAGCAAAGCGTGTCTAGCTTTGAGTCTCTCCTCCGGATCGTCGGTAGTCTTAAAGAGTGAATCGGATGCAGGTATTATCGCGCCACTACCTTCGTCGCCAACTTTCGGGGAGTTCTCCAGAGAATTGAAAGCGCATAGAGCGACCTAACGGAGCTTGACAGTTAGATAAACCAGCCAAGTGAAGCATCGCACGCGCACGTCATCATACTCCGGAGGCTGATCCTTTCGTCCGATCTTCAAAGCCTTGATCTCTTCTTGCAAATCGCAGACCAGCTTCTCCCATGTGACTACCTCTGCGTCGCCTTTCTGTTCGCTCATGCTGTGCGCAGCATAAGTAGCAAGCGTTTCTTGTAACTCGGCTTTCTCCCTTTCGAGTCGTTCAATCAAGACACACTTCTGTCGAATAGAGACACAAGCATCTGCAAGGCGTTGGACAACAACATCTCGAGCATTGAGAGCTTCAGCTACACGAGAATCCATTCGCGTTATGTTGGCCGGAGAAAAGGGAGGGTTATACATTGGACCTATAACCTGGCTTGTTTCACTAAGATTGGGACTCTTGATCCAAGGTTGAGAGCGCGGCAAGAGATCCTGAACCAACATCGCTAAGAGACCTCAAAGGAGACAAGTTATAACAATCCAAGTATAGTCAGAGAACAGAGACAATCCAATGCTCTTGATAGCTTAGGCAACAATTGAAGTTGATAACGTTGAGAGTTGAAGTTCAAAAGAAAAAAGAGAGCCCGATTGATCGCGTGCAGTGTGTGACTTTAGTAGTACCACCCACTACCTTGACTCGTTTTCATTCATCTGACCTAGATCCATTTTTTTTCACTGGGGTTCATTAAGAAGGAAGGGAAGGGTACAACAAGTGAAAAAGGACAGACAGAGCTATCGTTACCCGAACGAAAACATGTACAATTGATACCAATCAATGCACCATTGTCAAATCATTATCCAGAATGATAGAATAGAAAGTCCCACTGGCAACATCACCATCCTTGTCATGCCAACTCTTCCGGCGCCACTCTGAGAGGATTTTCCAGTGGGTGATGTCGAAGACGGGCTGGATGAGGAAGATGAAGGGGATGATGATGATGATGATGATGATGATGAGGACATCGTGCTGGTGGTGCCTGAATTCATTGCATTTGCTAGGAAAGCGGCAAAATTATTCGGACCCGATTCTACCGCGTTCACAGCAAATACCATGCCACTGGGGCAATGGTTCGCTTGTCTACAGTAAACCCATATTGGCATCGTCTGTCAAATGTACTGGTCAGGTACAAACAAAAAAAATCACAAAGGAACAATACGCACATTATTGACTTGGATAGTGAATGTTGGGAAGGTTGTCGCATTGGCAGCTACCGGCATACTGGAACAGAATATTAGAAAGCGCAGTAAACAGAAGAGAATGCACCCACAATCCGGAATCGAATCCTGTGGCTCCGCTGGTCGAAGTTTGATTTAAAGGTTGACAAGGACTCGCAAAAGTCGACTGTGTCACAGTATGGTTCTTGGCCATGAACTGAAACGTTACCGTATCCCCAGCCTGAGCCGTGATGTTCGAAGGCGAAAAAATCAGTCCGGATCCACCCACAACAACTTTATGGTCCGACGAAACGCTAGGGCTGGGAGAAGCACTAGTGCTTTGAGAAACGGTAGGTGTGGGAGAGATGCTCGGGGTAGAAGAAACAGCGCCAGAGGATGAAAGAGACGACCGGGATGTCATAATAGTGCCACTACTCGATGAGCTCAAAATACTGGATGACTGGGTGGAATTGGAAGTTACGTTTCCGATTGCGTTTGCTTTGAAAGTCGCAAACTTGCTGCCAGGGTTGATGGCGAACACCATCCCTTGCTGACAATGATTGGCCTGCCGACAATAAGCCCAGACAGGATTCATATCCGTCACTAGGAATCGAGCCTCAGG
The DNA here is from genome assembly GCA_003313065.1 of Sarcodon sp. MG97. Classification (NCBI taxonomy): domain Eukaryota; kingdom Fungi; phylum Basidiomycota; class Agaricomycetes; order Thelephorales; family Thelephoraceae; genus Sarcodon; species Sarcodon sp. MG97. The sequence goes on from QGOD01000093.1 coordinate 159,042, forward strand.
AAATGGCCCTTGCGTATTGTTATTGGCCACAGGCAGACTGCACAAGAAGGGAACCTGTCAGTCATAATGAACACCATATTGGGTGATAAACGCACAATCCAGAATCAAAACCGCCCGTAGTATGTTTGCATGGCTCATTCAATGAGGATTGGGTGATTGTATGATTCTTTTGTTTGAACGTGAAGAGTACTGTGTCATTAATTGTCGCATTCTAAATTAACCAGATCAACGAAAGGAGTCCACTGGGTCCACAAATTGCGTACCACGTATTCAGGGTTGAAAGCAAGGATTCCAGGTCCTCCAACGGTAACATTATATTGAATAGCAGTGGTCACCTGGACCATAGCAGCAGCGATAAGGACAGCAGAAGGTTTAAAAAACATCTCTTGAAGTATGATTATTATAAAGATATGTATGGTGAGAGAGGATACACAGGAAAGAAAGTGACGAGAGATGAAAGGTAACCATTTGGAACTGTCGGCTTTTATAGAGTAGCTATGGAGAGAAACACTGTCAGAGGGACGCAGGGAAGCCTTTGTTCTTGACCAGATTATTGTTCTGCCACAGGATCAAGCACAAACACACAATACGTCCAAATCGGGAAACAATGCTCAAAATCAAACTTTCCCACAACAACTACGCCACCAGTACAGAAGGTGCAGATTATATGATACATGCACAACCACGGATAGATACATACATTATAAATAATAATATACAATGATTATGAAAGACCGCCCAAGTCCGAGTGTTGGGCAACCTCAATAACATCATCGGATCCCTCACTATTTGGTGAGGAAGTAGGGTCGTCTTCGCCTTTAGCATCAGCGTTAGCATTGTTCTGCTGAGACGCTTGAAAGAGAGGCTTTTTAGGCCTCGCCCTTTCAATCAGCTTCCCAAATTCGTCTCTGTGAATCTTCTATGGTAACCATGAGTAAAGAATTAACATCAAAGCAGAACACGAACCTCGTGTTCTCGTGGATTTTCAACGACAACCTTTTTCCCTTTTCCGAGTTCTTCCCATCTCTTCAAATCCTTTCGCAGCTGATCAACAGGATGTCTGTGTTTTGGCAATCGGTCCTGGTTTGCATTCCACAACCTCGACCATCTTAACAGCGGTGAACACGACTTGAATAAAATGGTGAGAAAGGAACACACTGTTGATGTCGAGCTATCAGAGTATTCTTGTCTCCAGTTGTGCTCAACTCATATTGGGCTAACAACTCCCGGAGTTGTCTTTCTTTTGTGATATGATAGGACACTTTCGGAAGGCGTCCCTCGTCATCCTCAATAACTCTGAAAATATCCATATCAACAACTGGTCAGACCAGATACGCGACATAAACAAACCTTTCCTTCATTTTCTCTTTCTTTCCGCCCATCAACCTCGACCACTCATTTTTCTGCTTCTCTCTGTCTTCTACGCCGGGTGGGGAACTAACCGATGTCTTACATCCGTCGTCCAAGTGTTGGTTAATAGCATCGTCTTTCACAATGTCGCAACAAATCGGACATTCAACGAATTTGTCTGCAACACGAACATCAAACCCTAAACGTGTAACGAGAAATACTGATGTAATCAAACCTGAAAGGCCCTCCTTTTTTCGTTTTGACGGACCTGGCATGATCTCTACATCATCATTCTCACTTGACCGGTATCTCTTCCCATGATTAGATTGACCTGCATCCTTGAGCGCTCGCAACACAAGGCCCCTGTAGCTCGCAGTCAACTCTTTGACAATGCTCACAAAGTCTGGAATAAATCAACCTCGCCGACTGCCAGGCCTCGACGGCTTCATCCAAAGCGACACTCGGTCGAATATGACTCTCATTTGCGTTTTTCCGACAGACCGGGCACTCAGCCTTGGAACTCATTGACTGCCTAACGCACTTGATAGCCTTTCAATGAATCCATCTCGCATAGCTTGAATAGACACCGACCATGGAGCAAAAGCAATGTCCACATGCTATGGAGACCGGTGCATCATAGAATTCGCGACAGATATTGCATCTTAATGCAGAGTCCAGCCTTGCTAGTTCAGGCTGCCCAAAATCTGAAGGGTCTGGAATATCTGCCGCCAGCTCCTGTGCGGTTTTCTTGGCCATGTCCTGCCCGTAAGTCGACTCGAGGGGTTAAAGAGTAAGGCTTTCTATCGCAGATCCGGCGGTGACTACCCGTGCCTCAAGTTACACCATGACTGAACGCGTCAATGAACGCGTATGTCCTTGTTTGGTTTTTGTGGCTGACACGTACAACTCACCATGACTTGAACTTGAATCGACGAAGTTCAGGTGGAGTAGGATATATATTAATTCTACGTAGTATGGTATGCGTTAAACATAAACAATCACCCACATCCATCACGAGAAGCCTTCAAACTCGTACAAATCTCTCCCATCCGAAGGGGTGTTGCGCAGCAACGGATCAAGTGAGGCCAACTCGTCTTTGATGCCGTTTCTTGCAAAATCATCCAAGTCCTTCAACAACGTCGCAATTAATTTCTAAAATCCAACGATTCATTCAACTTGATGTCCACAACGGGAATCTATTAAAGTTCCTACCTTGAATTTGCTATCGACCTTTAACACCATCTCACCAAAATTCGACGTCCAACTTGGTGGTGGGCTACCCATAGATCCGCCAAACATGGTGCTGCCTACGCCAGCTGCTGTATTGGCATGAGCAATGCCCCACAGACTACTTTCTCCATCGCTTGATGCAGCGACACCGGGCACATCTGAACCTGAGAAAAGGTACGATACTCCCGGATGCGGCGCTAAAAGCCCCAAAGGGCCCATCATATGTTGGGAGTGCGGAAAAGGTGACGGACCTAGAATCTTTGAAATCTTGTTGTACACTTCTGAGAGAATGTCGAGTAATGAGAGAAGTGTTTGGCGGTAATCCAATGAAAACGGCTGTAAAAATCATTTTGATAACCTTCCTGAATCGATCCAGTCTCAAACATACCAGGTGCGGGGTAACGAGGTATGACGCCTCAGATGTATCTGAATATGACATGGCATAATCGTTCACTCCCTGCCTCTTGTTTAATCGAGACCAGAAGGGCCGCTATGATAGCGATTAGTGGCAAAACGGACGTGCCTAAACATAATACACCACCTTAGGTTTGTCACTGGTATCCTCTTTATCCTTTGATTGGTCGTACTCGTTTAACGTGTTCAATAGGCCCTTCAAAAGATCGTAGGGTTCCTTGACCTCAATCAAGTTGGAGAGTGACATGCCGAGTATGGCAAATCGATACGTCCTATGCAGAAAATCAGCCCTGAAACAAGACGAGATCTCCTAAAGGGGTTCCACCTTTTCTTCATAGCAACGTTATTAAACACTCTATCCAGCTCTGCTCTTGTCATTATAATAGTGTGGAACCAATGACTTCGCCTATGGAACGTTGTCCAACACAGTCACGTCAGTAAAGATACAGAGACACACCCTTCATGAACGTTTCGCATATAAGTGATGGTGATCATCCGTTTCTGAACCAAGTCGCGTAGATATTCTACCGATGTCCCTTGCACCATCGGACTTCCATTCGCGGCGGGAAGGACAGTATTAGAAGATAATGACACTGCTTCTGACTGCAGCGATTGAGCATCCCACTCCCTATTTAGAGGTGTAGAAGAGCCAGACATTGATACGTATGTCGAGCTTGTCGGGGTTCCAGTAGGTACTGCCGGCGATGCGGAAGCATTATTTTGAATCTGAGAGGAGTTGGATTTGAAGGAAGACAAGAGATTTTGGGCAGAAGATTTCCTCCGCATAGTCGGTCGTTGCAACTCTGCTGCAGTGATCATCTTTTTGCGCCGCTCGTTGGACGTTTTGATCTGCAAGGCGCAAGCAGTGTCCAAACATGGTCATTCCGAACCCAGTGACCAGATTTACCATCTACTTTTATAACCGTGCCGCTTTTTTGGGCTCGCCACTTTTCTTTCTCAACTGCAGCTTGCGAATTATTCAATCCCATCATCGAGGAGCAGAGGAGCATGGCAGACATAAACAGCATCGCTAGTCAATTCACCACGTTCTACTATACGACTTTCGATTCAGATCGTTCAAGCCTTGGAAGCCTATACGTGAGTTCGCATATATCCCGGTAAACTACTCGCTCACACATATTATCAACGAAATTTACAGAGAGATGTGTCCATGTTGACTTTCGAGGGAACAGCCATCCAAGGTTCTACTGCAATAATCGAGAAACTAATGGTGAGAGAAATCCACTCAGTCCACCCAAGTACCCAACACATACACGCGTATATCCAAGTCTCTACCCTTCCAACGAGTCGTACACAAAGTATCGACGTTAGACGCTCAGCCATCCTCGCAAACTGTGGCAAGTCTTATCGTCAGCGTTACTGGTCTTCTTGTGGTATGTAATCTTCTATCCGATCGGACCAGTCTCAGTCTCATCGATCCACATCTCTAGGTCGACGATGATCCAAATCCTCTCCAATTCAGTCAAGTCTTCAACTTGATGCCGGATGGGTCTAGTTTCTACGTGTATGTACCCCTTTTATATCATCCATTGTCTTCCGTTTATCTCACGACATCTCAATATTAAGCTTCAACGATATTTTCCGTCTCAACTACGGTTAATTAGCAGAACCTTCTTCCTATCGCATATCATTTGTATGGTGTATCAACCTGCCCTAGATCCCCCACACCATTTTGTTGTTGTTATTGTTGTACCACACATGAAGATGTTTATGGAAAACCTGGACGGAGTATTCACTTTCTACCAAATGTTATGTATACTTGGAAGTATTCACATGGTCTTTGTCAATAAATCACCCAGTTGAAAAATACGAGCAAGCGATCATATATGTAGTGGGTATTATAAAGGTAATACGAACATGAAAATCGTCAAATGAAAGAGTTCATAGCATGGTGCCCAAGACAGCTAATGAAAACTCACCCATCCAGCCGTCCACCAGGGAGATGCGAGCAAGCATTCACCGTTATACCCCAGCCACGATCCTATATAAATGGTCAGAACCATATAAATCGGACAAAAACCAATCCCAGACTCACTCCTCAGCCTTATTCAGAGCCTGGACCATACCTATAACTTCCTTTCTCCTACTCACAACAAACTCGCTCTCTTTCAGTAAGTCATCTAACACCTCGGGTTTATACAATTCCTGTAACAACTCCCTTTGGAGATTCTCCTTTGAATGATTGACGAGCGTCAACGTAATAGCTTTGGGAACCATGTCAATCATTTCTCGCTTGACAATATTGAAGTAGGAGTGGATTAACAGTTCTTTGAAAAAAAAAGATCATAGTGAATAGGCTAGTGAGGTTATTAAGAAGTTACGCACTGATGACCTCCGTTTCCATGGTCTCTCTCTCATTCAGTGCAGTTTGGGGCCGGATAACAGGTGGAGGCTGATGCGATCACAATCCATCAAGTTGAATCCGTCCAAGAAGTCACATGAGTTACTCACTGCGTCCATCGAGGAAACACCAGTTTTCTTCTTTTGAGCACCACTGGGCTTCCAGAAAGATCCGAAGAACCCAGGTTCGTCCTTCTTGATCTCAACCTCGAGATCCTTGTTATTATTGACTTGCCCTGGAGCTAATTTACCCTTAGTTTCTGGTTGCGGTGGTGGTTTATTGGCATTCATTTTGTCATTGACAATAGACATAGCCTGGTACGAGACATGTAAAAGGAATTCAGCGCAAGACAGACAAAACGGACAAAGTGATAACGCACCCTGTGACCGCCCAAGAAATCTGGATGTGTAGTATTCACATAACACGCCTGCATGCTACAGCAAATTTTTAAAACGCAAGGCAATTACACGATTCCAAAAAAAAACCTACGCGACCATGTCGCTGACCAACTTGGTCGTAGGCGACATCGAAGTCTTGAAAAAATTGACTACTACAGCATTGAACCTTTCCCTCAATGGTGGATATCGCCTAAACGCTTGCTATCAACGATAAGGAATGCGTCAGGTGCCGCTGTCACTGTAGGAGGATAACAACACCTACTATCTTCCCTAACAGTTGACCCAAAATTCTGATCAGCTCATCGTACACCAACTGACAACACTTCAGTCCTGGTTCTTCTAATCGCTTGATTTGTTGTTTTACAATGACCTCGAACGCAGTCGTTCCTACAAACAGTGCAGGTGTGGAACCCTATTCACAATTATATGTTTAGTCGTCGTCAAATCAGGGGTGCGCATATTTACCGATGAATTGTACAGAATCGTGCGAATGTCTCCATCCTTGACTTGATCGAATGGATCAATGCTCTTCACCCCATTGTTGAACAACTCATGGAACACAAAGCTGATGCGAGCACCGCCTGATAGCTCATTCAATGACAAGTCATTAGTATCACCATCAATAGCACTCCTGAATTCCGCAGTGAATTCCGTAATGACAGAAAGCACGACGTTGCTAGGGTTGGCATCCCCAATAGCCCCACCAAGAGTCAGCAATTCGGCATTGTACTTCTGCAATTGCGATGTTATACGAGCTTTGATGTCAGGAAGAGTGGCACGAATGTGATGCATAAGAATCTACCGATACCATTAGCAACCAAGCTATTGTTTGCATCTCAGAACTCACCATGTTCAACTTGCGAGCAAGGAACGGTGTGCCACAGTACTGGGCTTTGCCTTTGTAGGATGGATGATTTTCGAAGAACTGACGTTCCTGTTCGAGGGCACTGCTGATAGCTTTGTTGGACTCGATATCCCGCTGACCACGGTTGACAACTGGTACGTAGCCCAAGCGTAGGGGGATGACCCGCCCAGCCAAAATGTCAACCACGTCAGTGCCAACATCCCTTCGAAAGAAGTCAGCACGCATATTCTCTAAAAGCAGCTCACCAACTCACATCAGGTCGATCTTAGTCAAAACACCAATTGTCCTCGACCCTTCTGGATCAACCTCTCGAGCCATCTTCAAGCCATCGGAATTGGCTAGATCAGCATTTCCCGGGGTAACAGCAAGAATGATACACGAAGGCTTCGTGATATATTTCATTATCATTTCCCGTATCTGCTTTTCTATATCTCGTGGTTGATCTCCGACGGGGACTTTTGTCAGACCAGGCAAATCGACCAAAGTCAATGTCAGGACATTCGGCGAATAAATTCGCAGGTTGATCGCTAGTGGTGATATTCCGGCATTTTTGCCCGTTTTCGCTTCCGTGTCCCTGACGATTTCCCCTCGGATTTTGTTGAAGTCGTAGAATTTCTCGCCTGGTAGATGCAGAAATTCTCCCCATTCATTTGGATCTGTGCCCCTAGCACTAGCATCACCATTAGGTTGTGCTGCGGAAACCAGTAAATCAGATAGTTCGATAACATTGATTTGAACGAACACTGACTTGGACCATCTAATGTAGTTGCCGGACGATGGATTAATTGAAGCACCTGCACCAAATTATTGAATACCATCACACCGCCATCCCAATATGTTTTCGCACCAATGGCCGTCTGGTGACAATGCCTGTACCACGAGGCAAGAAGTCTTTACCGACAATATTCTGTTCACCACAGTCAACGACAACGGAATTAAACATCAAAAAAACCGTGCACACGAACCTCTAAAACGCTACTCTTGCCACTACTCTGACTACCAACTACACAGATCTGCGGGAGGTCTATTTGGGACGCAGACGTGCCGACGGCAGTGAAGACATCTTGCAATTTGTTGATAACGTTGACGATCTCCGAACCGAGCCCACCAGTTGCCATACTCAGGCAGAATTCTAAGGGTAGACGAGGATGGGGGAAAAGATTTGTTCAAGTATGCACACAAGCGCACCTGCGCCGCAAGGAGCGTTAACTTGCGCCACAAAACAAACTACGATAAACACCAACTGTGCAACGGAAAGTTACATGAGTACTGCGTCAAATAATTCTTTTGAATCCAACCGTCCAAACTGTGCTCATCGTCGACCACGGCAGATATGCATACGTCATACTATCTCCCCGTACCAGGCTCGTCTCTTACTTCTTCGCGGTACAAGTCTATTCCGAACACTACCCGTCTCCGCGTTCCTCTTCTCCAAATATTCGCGATGTTTCTCGTCTGCATCCTCGCATTTTTTTTCTTCTTTCATGAAATCAATGCGTACAAGGCTACCCAGCAATACTCTCCTGCGATCCATGGAAGGTGGAAGGAAATTCACCGCGCTTTTCTAATACCACTTTTCGATCCTACTCAGTATGAAATGCGCAGTACTCCCAAGAATAATCCGAAGCCTATCTCGTCATTTCCCCCTCTACGCCTTGCTCCCTCAGATCGTAACACGAGGTCTGTCATCTCAAGAGATCTATCTCCTACAAGAGAAGAAACGCTGCTCGAGATCGCACGATCGTTCTATTCTGCCGCAGACGCTTTCGAGAAGGAGTAACCTGATCAATGGTTCCTGCCAACGTAGTCATTGAACTCATGGATACTTTTGATTAATTCCTGCGTATATAAATACTTGAAGATGCAAAAATGTCCTAAGGCATTGAGCAGCGTATCAGAGCATGAAGACTATTATTCCCCATCCTCATCCTCCCTTTCGTTGTCCTTGTGACCGGCTCGTCCTTTCTTCCACGAGACAAAATCATCAAGTAGTGTGGGCCATGCCTAAGAAGTAAATTAGACCATGTTGTCGACACCAAATAGGGAAGAGCGTACTCCATCTGCTTCGTAGTTCTCCAGGTTCGGGTCTACCGTTCTACAAAACTCGAGGACCTACAACATTCATATTGAAAGTAATTTGAAATAATCGAAGAAGACTTACCATACTCCAGACGTCTTTGTTTACAGCCTTGTAAGATCCCTTATCCTATGTGCAGCGCTGAGTAAATGTTCAAAATACCTCAGAGGGTACAAACATACATTAATAAAGGTTATCACCTCATTTATGATCGGGTATTGTGGGGCGAGAAGAACAGACCAAAAGGCCACAGCGGTCTAAGCTTGCTAGTTAGACGCAAAACATTGTACGAGTGTCGTCGACAGACCTCCATTTCAATATTCCGTGATTGCCTGCAACCAATGTGCGAGATAAGATATTCAAGTCAAACTCATAAACAAAATGCTCACCCAGTCTTGACCAAGAGGAAGCACGACATATATAATTTTTTGAAAGTTCCTTGCCTATCTCTCACGTATGCAAAATATTGAGTTCGATCATACGGTTCCTTGCCACTGTCCTTCTTGGTAGCCTTCGCTGGTAGGGATGTTATTAATAAATCGTTAACCTCGACAAGGAATGTGTGGAGCGCTGGTAGTGAGGAAATCCTTGCGTTCCCACCGCATCAAAGTCAACAGCCGAACGTGGAAAGACGAAGATTTCGCTCACATCAATAGTTCCATGCCTTTAGTCCACTCTTCTCTGGTGATATTTCCGAATTCTTTTGCCCCTAAGTTCCAGAACAATATCAATGGCATAGCGCCCTCCATTGGTATATTGGCGTCTGCACAGAGTTGACCAAAATTTTCTGCCCCAATAACTTGAGGATCATCCTTGTCTGCATAGGTGTCGAACAGGGCCTGTACACGGACAGGGGAGTATGGTTCTGTCTTTTGACACACAAAGTAGCATAAGCATACCAAACGACACCATGAACAATTGAAAAGCGGGACGCACTACCAGAGCCTTGGGAGTCGACTTATCAATCTTGTCAGAGCCACTAGGATCAACCGGGCCGTGGTCAGTTGAGACAAAAGCAGCACCACAACAAAGCAAACTCGAAAGGCGCATGGAAACGTGAATAATAAACAAGTCACTGCCAACCAGCCAGCTGCAGCGGTTTAATAACTGCACTTGTGGCGGCAAACCGAAGCAAAGAAGTGGGTTTCGGCGTTAAACGTGTGTAACTCACCCAGTCAATTCCTGGCTGACGTCATCATTCCTATAACAGAACCCCCATCAAATTCATAGAAATCGGCAGAGTTGAGACACTGAGATACACGGACAGGAGCTCGGTAGCTTTCGTTTTGGCATTGGATTTCTTGGATGTTGCAGCATTCTTAGCCGTGGACTTTCTCGTTCTCTTGGGTGGAGTGGGAGTTTCCTTGAAATATGGACTCATCATACCAAACATATGCAAGAAAAATTGAGATACTATACATCCTCTGAATCATCTAAAACAGCACTCTTCTTCGTAGATTGCGATTTTGTGGAACTAGCTGTAGCGGCCGCCTTTACGGTCTGGCGTGTTGAGCTCCGGGTTGCGCGTGTCGTGGACGTGGACGTGGAGGGATCAGCATCTTCAACGCGTTTGCGCTGGGAAAATCGTAAGAATCCGCAATGAATGAAAGTGGTTGCTGATATACTTTTGGGGGCATAACTGTTCGTAGACGTTGGATAGAGGAAAAGGCGGGGAAACGCGACCTTTGTGACAACTGGACTTGAACGACACGTGCGCGGCGGTTCTACAGCGCGAAACTCTTGAATTATCAATTATTCTACATAGAGTGCTACTAGCGTACATGAAATTCGTTACAAAACTCCCTAAAAGTTGTGCCTCGAAACTATTGTATAAAATAACTCGCCCTGAATTTCAGCAACGTCCAGCTCGTGCTTACTGGGGAAACGATCCCCTTTGGAACCGGCATAAGTCCCCGCACCCCACGCAGATCCTGTAAGAATGACACGATCAATAACAGGGTCGTCAATTGCAGCAGGGCATATGAAACAGACCACCGCGAACTTCCGTAAGGTTATTAGCATAGCCGAACGTTTTGGAGTACCCCAACGGGACGAAAACCATTCCGTGGTGGACGAAAGTCGACATGGACGAAAGCGGAGTAACTTCCTGGCCTCCACCCTGAGTTCCAGTCGACACGAATACCGCGACGAATTTGCCTGCCAGAGCGCCTTGCTGCCACAATTGTCCTGTCGCGTCCCAAAATACCTATCACGAGGTGAGCAAACAGAGAGTGAAAAATTCGCCTCTTTCTAACCTTCCATTGTGCGGGGAAATTACCATATCTAGTAGGGATGCCGAACAAGAAAGCGTCAAAATTGATGAGCTCGCCTGGACTCATCAGGGGGTAACCCATCTTGACAGCGTGCACTTTCTCCAACACCTCTTGCGGTAACGTCTCAGGGACTCTATGAAAAAAACGTGAGCAGAAGTCGCTATAAACGCCTCAAAAAACCGAGCTTACTGAAAGATCTTCGCATGTCCCCCTCCCTTCTCAACCCCTGTCTTGACAGACTCGGCCACTAAGGCGAACATCAGATGTAAGTAGTCAAGGAATACCCGGCACGAACTTTTCGCAATATGGCCCTGCATGGAATAGATAACGATGGCGATTCTTGCATTCGACATGGTTGGTGGCCTTAGGGGAGAGGAGGTGATTCAAGACATTTATTCCAAGTCTTTGTAGTCATTGCAGTAGGTGATGAGGTGATGAGTAGAGCAATCGACGGCTCTAGGCGCCCGCCCGGGTGCTGCGGAAGCTCATGTATTGCACTGACAAAAGAAAGACTTTACTAGTCAAAACGGATTCAAACTTACCTCGATCTATCTCGGATTGTGACTGCTAACCCCTAAATTGGCGGGAAATGAACCGAAAATTGAATTGCGTGGTTTATTGAAAATAGATTGCCACACATGTTTTTTAACATTTTGCTAGTCCCATAGATACCAGTTGATTTCCTGCTTCCACCAAGTAGTAATCTCCTATCATCGCACAATAAACAAAACCACTCGAAAACACGGCCCGGAACGACTTACCATAGACAATTCCCGTATCGAAATTGTTACTTGGCTTGTTGATAGTACCATTAGATAATAAACTTGGCCATCCAGGTCGCCATGCAAAGTCAACCGTATGAAGCAAGATCTGGTCTTCAATCAGATGATGAACCTCGTCGGAGTAACGAATATCTTACATCGACAGCGGCATCAGACCAATGCTTTGCTCCTGCAGCGTTCATAATCGATGTCTCTTGTCTAGAGAGAAGGAGCAAGCCTGTTGCTGCAATTGTTGCCGCAGATGTATCCGCAGGTGCAGGTTTAGGCGCATCAAAATCCCTGATCAAGAAGAGGATTAATGGAGGACATCGATATTCGCCACGAAGGAACACTACCAAGGAACGATCCTGCTTTTCGGTACGCGGTTCACAAATAGAGAAGCCACCCTGCGAGCAGTCTCGATATAGCGCACTTGCCCGGTATGCTTGTGCACTAGCGGATACTCAGCCCTGGATCAAATTTACCATCGTGAGTTACTTACTGTTCGCAAATCCGTAAATTGCCCAGGCTTGGCCACGAGTCCATGTGCTATAGGACACGATCGAGTTGGTCACATACATGTTAAGAGTACCCCCACGAACCTGTTATCGGCATATCCCTGAGCAGTTCTCCGCCTGATGACACTACCTGTCGTCGAATTGTACTCTACAACATGATAGGTAGAACCTGTCCCAATTAGACGCGTTATTGCGATCCTAGTCGTCAACATCAACCGCGACAGACTTGCCATCAGGTCTAATATGATGCTTCATAGTTGTGTCGGCATGAGAAATCGCAATGTCAATGAGAGTCTTATTCCCTGTCAAACTTGCGGATGCAAAGAGAACCTATTCCGACTGAATGAGCAAGATACCGTAAACCTTTCGATAAGTACCGTACCTCTAGATTCATCATGTTGTCAATGATAACCTGAACTCTCGCATGAGCACCTCTCCCAACGATTTTCAGACTTTAACACGAGCACAGACCTGAAAATCCGTTGGGTTGGCGGTATCCCAACTACGAGTGCATCCGACAATGGGATTGAACCGATTCGCCAAGTCAGCGGCAAACATATTGACCGCATGAATCGCAGTCTCGTTTTTCGGATTTCTTACAACGCGACAACACTCAGACCATGCAATAGAGAAGAAGAAAAACATACACACATCACAAGCTCGTTCGAAAACGGGAAACTCATGAATCCGACATCATGTCCAAGAGTGTTGTTCGTCTCCAATCCTATCAACCCGGTACTCCATTCACGCGCGAGCTGTACCCAGTCAGTAGTATCATCCTTGGTAGGGCAGAGCGAAGCTCTCTCGTTCATGGCATAAAGAGTGGCGGGAAAGAAGCCCGACGTCCAGTAATTTGCAGGAAAGTATACCCATTTCGTCCCAGACGTGTCGGTGTTTTGTGGGTACTGAGCCACACTCTTGGTTGTTTTTGCTGTAGTGGATATTTTCGAAGCAATCAAGGGAGAGTACAGGTGAGAGCTCTTGAGTGGATGGTGAACAGCATTAGTCGCTGCGACAAATAACAAAATAAGAGCAGGAAGGCGAAACATGAATGCAAAAAAGAAGTCGGTGGCAGTCAACAGACATCATCCTTCCAATATATGTGGGCCGTCAAGAACACCAGCGCTCGGACCCCAGTCTTATGCACAATGTGGAGAATAGGAATCCGATGGCTCCTCCAATAAGGATGTCAATGTGACCTCTTACCAACTCGAGCGTGAGCAAGTATTTCCATACGATCAGGAGAGACCGGGCCGCGGAAGTGGTAACACTGACGGAACGCAGAACAACACAACTTGTAATAACAATTAACAGTTGATAAGTCCTTATTACAAAGGCAAGCAAATCGACTGGGGCAGACAATGTACTAGAGGATTCAAACATGCATCAAGACCAACTGTAATATAACAATGAGTTCGATGATTCACGAGAAAGATGAGCAAGCGTGCTTGCCGCCATGCTGTATGGTTCAAGATTTCACTTCCACCTCTGCCGAATGTAGGTCAAGGTTCCACAGATCAACACAACTTGGCACGGGATATGCTAAGATTTGGAGGCGTGGTGGCTTGTCGCCAGTCGGATTGTGGTGGAAGCCCTTCAAGTGATAGGAGGAAAGGTAAGGGTCCTTCCTTAATACCATGAACATTGGAAACCGTCATTTGGAAGAGGAAGAGGGCATTATCGTGCACAATGAAGGAGTCGATTCCTACTTCGTTGGTTTTGAAGTGGTAAACATCAGCATCGATTTGGAGCTCATTGGCGACCTCTTCTGAGCTGGATTCAACGACAAGAAAAGGAGTTATGCCAAAAGAAACCACTTTGGCTGGAGCATCAATACGCAAGGCTTCTAGCGCTGCAGAATCATGCGATCCCTTGAATTCAGTGTGACTTGAGTGCCATTGAGAGTTTCTTGCAGCCTTAGTCCGCGGCCGGCCGCCAATGTGCGCACCATCTGGACGTAGTAAAACTCGGTCTTTGTTGAGAACATAATGCGGCAATATGCCTCGAAAGTATCGCCAGCCATTTTCTTTGTAGAAGTTGAGGCTATGCTGCGACTGAAGAAGCGGACCAGTTCATGACGCTGCAGCCCCCGCATCCAGGCGGATGTTTGGTGCGACAAATGGACTGACGGTGACAATCTCCATCTTCACAGAATCTATACATATCTCTGAGCGCCGCAGCATGTACAGTTTGTGTGAAACCTCGCCAAATGCTGAATAGTTGTGGAATGCCAGATCCTCGGGGTAACTCACGTAAGATTCCTTAACGCCCTGTGCAACAGCTCTCTATGTTCATTTAACATTTGCTAACTGCGAGGTGGGGCCAAACTCGTCATGTATTGCGTCGATGGCTGCCAAAGGCACACCTGGAGCAAGGGAGGGAGCACTGGCACAATAGAGTGGGTGAGCAACACTTGAAATCAGTATCAACAAGGCCCTTACGCTCTGTGAATTTCCGCCTTGGTCCACGGGTTCATCACGCAGACTCTCCGAGTCATGATCTGGTGTAGTTTTTGTCATCTAGGGGAGTTTGAGACGCGGTGTATACGACAAAACGCCGCGAGCCACTTGAAGTAAGCTCTGAGCCCGGAAAATCCAAATCCCCCGAGTCAACAAGAGTTCATACAACCGCTTTATAATTAGGTCCCCGGAACAGTTTGGGTTGCCCTTCCTCCGCGAACAACCAACAGATGTGACCTGAATAGAAGATGACTGGTCTCTTTTGCGCACAGCACACTCGCAACACGTACCAGCGCCAAAAGGATTTGCCTAGTTGCAGTATCTAAGAAGCCAGTCCATATAGATGATAACGGTATTGGAATAACTCGCCGATTCCTGGATGACCCGTGATAACGAGGCATGGCGACCGTGGTTTGGACAGATTCTCAGCGTGGAATTGCTCGGCGAATTCGAGCATTCTGATAAAGTCGGGACGGACCCATATCGGGCGAGCATCAACGCTAGAGATATTGATATACAGGACATAGCAGTCTCTGTCATCACTCCGGGTTGCATAATCGTCGACTTCCATATCGTAACGCTCGCCAGTAGAATTCGATAGCGATAACAACTTCTGATCTTCCACCCCCCCAAAAAAAAAAAAAAAAGAAAACTGGGTGTGAAACCGGCATAATGGATCATCAGAAGAGAGAACCTCAGCTTTTCAGTCAGCCATGAGCTGTAGACATACTTGTTGAAGAGTGTCGCACATATTGATACTCAATTACGTAATTGTACATGTAGTCGAAACATTGCGTCATTTTGTGGCGGAAATTCAAGTTCGCTCGCCTCATGACGATTTTAGGGTAATAATGTCAACCTGAACTGTCTCGTCCTGGACTATAATACTCATGGTCATTTTTGCATATTTCCCATGGCAACCACCTCAATAACGTACCTCAGAGGTCACCTTCCATATTTCAACCTCGCTGCAGCATACTATTACCAACGACATCTACACCTTCTTGGTCTTTGCTACGGCCCAGATTCTGGTTTCTACTTGTCAACCTTGGCAGCCTTTGTTCTTGTTAAAATACTTGAGAACCCTAAAACGTTGGATAAAACGATGATACTCTCTCAGCGGAGAGAGCACGTTTTATATCCTACCCGATTATAGGGACATCCTGGGCATGCCTCTTCCACAAAGTTTCATCATCAGGACTTTGGCTTTCTGTTTAAATTCTTGTAATAACAATATTCCTAGTTGATACACAAAGTCCATTATTACTGTCTGTCCCATCCTTGACTTGTAGATCCGGATCCCGAAGTTAAAGATCCCATATAATTCTGCATACCAAACGGCGAAAAGGAGCCAGTTGTTCCAAAACCCGACTTAAACAAACTTGCTTGCAATGTTGAAAGATGCTGGTGCATCGTCGTTGAAGTGGCGTGGATGGGAGGTGAAACTGAACGCTGTGGATTTGGAGGTTTCCAATTCTAGTCACCCATGAGTTCAACAACTAGACACCATGGTATGCTTTTTGAGGGTTACGCACATATTGTTTACCCTCTCGATAGAGCTCATCCAGTTTCTCATCAAATATGCCCTGCTCCTCAAACTCATGATAAGCTTTGTAGAGCCTCAGCGCGGAACGAGCATCCTCGATGGAATCGTGCGTGTCTGTCTGAATCTCCTCCTTTAACACGAACCAGGTCAAGAACTTTAGTGACAATCGACGTTGACGAGACCTAATAAAATATAGATCAACTGTATCGATCACCTGTTCTGGAGGAACAAATATGTCTGCTCATGTTCATTAACGGTGACAATAACACGCCAGGCACAGACTCACTAATTATACGAAAGTCCTTGGAAAGACCGTGCCCAATGAATATACAACCTCGGTCAACAAGGAGCCGCAATTTCTTATATACAAGCTTCAAAGGTGTCAATGTGTACAACGATAAATGTGGGTCCAAATCTCCGACTGAAAGGACTTTAGTTCAACCATATCCTGAAACGAAGTCTAACCAACATACATTTGATACCAGAGAATTCTGTAAGATAATCAACGATTATCTCACTCGTATGTATATGGTCATCGATGAAAGGCACTCCTTCTTTGGGTCCATTGCCTCGTAGAACGGATACGCGAGCAAGACTGAGACGAGCCGGGCGAATAACTTTCTTCGTCCCGTCCGATCGGTATTCCGTTTCTTCCTAAATCGTCTCCCTGTGATCAGTAAAAAGTGATTTTTCGGGGGGTGATGCGAACCTGTTGCATCGAGACAAACTCTGCATCAATCGAAACCAATGTTCCAGGTTGGGGAAGCTCGTCAAAATGGAGAGCCTCATGCTTAATCAAGCTGAGGTTGCGGTTACTAGTAATATATGCAAATCGGATTGTGATCAACGATTGAGCCTGCACAAAAGACATACACGGCAATATTCGTGTCAAGACTCAAGACTGAAGGGTCGATTTTGTCGGGTAAACCATCGAAATCTAATTGGTCCCGAGCATCGACCCTCTCCATATACACAACAGCAGGAACCTAACTGAAGATGTTCGTCACTCGAGCGCGGTAACCCAAGCCCCGAACGGACCTTCCATGTATCAGGAATACGCAGGGCTTCATCTTCGGATATGTTTCGAACTACAAAATCGTTGAAAATGAACCAGGGACTTTCGAATGGAGACTGTTGTTCAGCATCAGGAACTAGAAAGTCATTGTCAGAACAAGCACAGCCACGCTTGTGAAATTAGAATAACCTTTGATAATAGCAACTAGATGGGAGCGCCGGTCCTTGGCTAGAACTTGTGCAACAATGGCCTATGTCACATTCAGTATGGCCCAACAAGACACCGATCATCCATACCCTCAGGTCATAAGCAGCGGACTCTGGGTCATCAGTACCATCAACCTGGCCCTGCAACTCGATCCTCGGTTTCAGAAAAGTCTCGGTTCGCGAGTCAATCCAAAACCTGATGTTTTCCTGGTTGTACACCGAGGTGTTCATGGATAATATTGGTGGTAGATCTCTTGTTTTTATCGAGCGACGAGATTCAAAAATCGTAAATTGTTTGCAAGATGCACAAGAAGCCTTGTGCGACATTTGACGAAGCAGCGAATTGCGAACAATGCTCGCGAAATCAGCGGCAGAATCAAATTCGCCAGAGAGAGACTAGTGACCGCATAGCATTTGTGACCTCAGTAGCCAACACAACAAACCGATAGATCGAGCGAGACAAACCTTGCGAGGATAGATCATATCCATTACATGTGTCATACTCTCTTTGCTCCGAATAGATTTGCAGTTCATGCATTTAAATGTCGTCGTGGTATCAATACCAAGAAGTTGCGTGATGGGAGCAGGTGCAGGAACCTCTGGGGATGAAGAAAAGTACTCAACAACGAGAGGGTTGTGCGGAAATAAATTGCCCTGTGTTATGAGATGCTCTACCAGGAACCGATGAAAGGATTGTATAATCTGCGCGTAATCCATTCCTACAGAATCTCTGCCATAATCAATGAGTTCAATCAGGTTCTGGGCTGTTACAAGGTCTATTAAAGACGAGTTACTCGGAGTGTGCTAGGAACTCACCCTGAGCCAAAACACCGACTGTTTTACAAAAATTACTGGATTGACAGTTGATACCTTTGGCATCTTCAAGCATACGGGCAACAAAACCCAATTCGCAAAGTAGGCAATGCTCTCGAGGACAATCAGTTGCAATATGCGATTTTGCCAAACGTCGAATAGGAAGTAGATAGTGCATGACCTGTACGATAGCATTCGTGTATGAGTTGAGGATGTGTGTCTCCAAACCACTGTACTCTGTCCTGTTGTAGAATCTAAAATGATTGTGAGCAAAGAGGTTTCCAGATGCGAAATGCTGCATACCCAAAGTCAAAGTCCTCCACCCCAAATTTGGAATATTCAATTTCCACTTTCCGATAGAGGCGAGGGACATCTCCTGCATGATACTCAGTATCGGGAGAGTCCAAATCGGACTTTAAACCGAGCATCGTAAGTGGTCTTTCCTCTCGCAAGACCGATCAACGTACGGTATCTCTAAGTTTTCCACTCCTGAATCTACCGGTATTTTTCTGTGTGCCAAGAAACACTGTATTCCTTCGGCCTCGTAACTCTTTCGGGAGAGCGGCATAGGCGAGATTATCGTTCATCTTTATTGTGCTCAAGATCTGGGGCGGTATCACGGCCGGTGGTGGATATTTAAGAGGACCTGATATGAAGTTCTGGCTCCAGGATGATAAAAGAATCGAATTGTAATAGGGTAGACCAATCGAATTCAAGGGCCTGTAGGGCCAATTAGCGGATGGCACAAGATAAACATAATTCAACTACTTACGTTGAGTCATTCCAATCAATAGCAGGCAAGGGCTCCGGACGATCTGCCCACTCAATGGGCTGCCCTTCGAATCCATTGAATGGGACTGTATCATTGCCCTCCACCGCCGTCATGAGATGGATGCTACCATCAGCATCGCCAAAGGCCAGGTATGCGCCAGTTGGTGACACTGCGGTAGAGTATATAATCGATGCCGTATCTAACTAAGGGAACAGTAGGTTCGCAGCATAAAAATAATACCAATGAGACAGACCTGATAGAATTCGCTAGCATTCGGATTTGAGGCATCCACTATATTAATCAAGCCTTGATTTGAAACAATGACTATACTCGAATCTTTCTTTGGAAGGGAATTGATAAAAGAAGGGCCATCGGAAAAGGGTAATGGAGGTAACGGTCGCATTGTCCGTAAGTCGTAAACTTTAACCAGTGGGTCTGGGACAGCGCGTGACTGCCTGATGTGCGAAGGTGCAATCGGAATATTATCACTTGAGTAAACAGACAAGAACATACCGGAATCCCAATCCAATAGTATAAACGTAGTTTCCACTAGATTGGAGCCCTTGGACGCCACCTGCGTGTGCGAATACTGATCCTTCTGCACCGCCATCGACCCTCCTGCCTCCGTTCCGAGGATCATGTGTACGCAGATATCCGTCTGCGGACCCAGATAATAACATCGTATGGGAGAGGTGAAGGTGATTAATCATAGAGGGAACTAGATTTCGTCGGACTACATCTCCAGTCAAGTCGTTCAAGAAAATTAGTTCCAGGGAAGCTGATGCAGCAGCGAGAATATGAGAGGAAGTAGAAACGTTAGAAAATGTTGTTATAGCAGACGATGATCTATAACTCGAAGATAGGTTTGTTGTGACTCAAGAGCGACAAGGAGTACGTACCGAAAGTACCACTTATTGACACCTCCCTTGCTCCATGATCCAACACCGTCGCCACTTAATCCATGCGCTCTTACATATGTATCGCCTGCGATGATCTTTTTAACCGCAAGATTGCCTCCAACAGGGAAACTGACACCACGAAATGCCTCAGGAGTGCAATAAGCAACGATGCCACCAGAACTGGACCCTGTCCACAGAACGTCGGACACGGGGTCGAAAGTAAGAGCTGTTATGGGCTGAGGGAATACATCTCTCTGATGAGTTATTGGCCTATTAGTAGACCGATACGTAGTAGACATGAAGATTACCGCGCGAAAGAACGCGTTTACTCAGAAAGGAAACAAGGTATTCACATAACAGAGAACTTAAATCATCATGGGTTCAATACGGTCCAGTCGATCTCCTCTCCCTCGCCGTAATTCACTCTCAACCAATTGTTTGCCTTCTTAAAATGCTCGTTTCCTAAAAAACCCTTGCGAGCAGAAAGAGGGGACGGATGAGCAGACCTATAATCACATCTTCAGTTACGGTGGGATATTAATGCCAAGAAATACCTACTTCAAGACAAGATGCTCGGTCTAGATTGACGGGTCAAAAATCATTTAAATTTTAAGAGTAGGACACTACTTGCCTCGTCAATTCCGATAGCTTTGCAAGTTTTCTGAGCAGGAAGTCCCCAGAGCAGAAACACGACGCCTTTCTTCTTTTCTTGACCTTTATCCTTGCTACGCTTTACAACTGCACGAAGGACTTCCGCTGTAAAAGTCTCCCATCCCTTTTTCGAATGTGAATTAGCCTTGTGAGCACGAACAGTCAGACAGGCATTCAACCACAGGACTCCTTGCTCAGCCAGTGGCGTCAGATCACTAAGTTAGTTAAGTTCAGGTCGTGACTAATATAAGGAGTGGTACTAACCCTGTAGTAGGTTTCTTGAAGTTTGTAATATCCTGAGCAATTTGGGCATAGATGTTCCGCAGAGACGGGGGTATCTTTGTCGGCGGTAAAACAGAGAAAGACAAACCTGACGAAAAACGTTGGTGAGCAAGCAGCATTAATAGTCCAGCAAACTAACCGTGTGCTTGACCCGCGTCGTGATAAGGATCCTGCATTGCCAAGTGTCATTGGGGAACTCTGCGGGGCAGCCCAACATAAAAGGTACTTACCTGACCAAGCACAACGACCTTGACACGATCCAACGGCGTCAAGCGAGACCAAGAGTAGATATTGTTCACTGGCAAGCGAATTTTGGATATAGATGGTTATCTTATGAATACGAGATAACTTACTGGGAGGATAAACGGTATGAGCTTCATGCTCAGCGATTAAGAAATCTTTCAGCTGTAAAAGCAGCTTATCATTTGTATCCAATGAGTCCGTGGCTGGATTACTTTCCTTCTTGAAATACGGTTTCTGGAATTCGCTTTCCAAAGCATTATACCAACTTTCATGCAACGTCTCCTTCTCTAAATTCGTTAATGCAGACTCTATGTCTTTGGCAGAAAACGCTGGTTCCTCGACGACCGTTGTAGGCTCATCACTGTATTGATATCATATTCGAATGAGACTCCGTACATGTTGATCGGATTGAAGCATACCTGGAATCAAGTTTTCTACGCTTCTGTGCAGGTACGCTTGTGGTAGTCGAGGTGGTCCTCAGCAAAGTCTGAACTTGACCAGTCCCCTTAGGTTTCACCGACATCGCGAGTCGTGGTCAGGAGCAGGTCGCGTCAAATGTCATTTATTAACTACTATACACGATGTGACTCATGTCACGTGCATGATCCGAATTAACGTCCAGATTTTGACCTCTTCCGAGTCGCGGCTTTGACCGCTCTGTCGAAGCGCGATTTCTTTCTCTGCCTCGGACCATCATCCACATCTACCTCTGAAAACGCATCATCCCCCGTCCTTGCACGGGATCTGGTAAATGCATCTTCCTTCTTCCCTCTTTTCCTTAATTCTTCATAACCATCCCCAACAACTCCTCTTCGAGTTCGGGAAACAGATCTAAGAATGTCTTCAAACTCTTCCTCAAATCTACCTCCCCGTTTTCCACTAGCGCCTAGGCCGCCTAGCGCAATATCAGCTTCGTCCTGCCTCCGCCTCTTCTCATCCTTTTTCTTCATCACTAATCGTGTCATGTTAGCTTCTTCCCATTCCGACATTTCCTGAATCTCGCGAGCACGGCTAGATGTTAATGAAGGCATATTTCCCAAACCGGATGTTGATTCCATATGGGGTTTGGATGGGTCTAGGTGAGATAACGACGACAGGGCCGCCGGCACAGGCAATCGTCGAGAATCCTTCTTTCTTGAGTTGGTATATGGCATCGGTGCGAGTTTCGGAGGCCGGTATATCCCATCCCGTTCTGGCTCGTGCTCATCGTCTGTGTCATCTGATTCATGATCGACAAGGTTATGAGGGTTCGGCCGAAAAGCAAGAGGATCTGGAACACGATGGTCAAATGGATGTCAATATATCCGAAATACCGTAGAACGTACCGTCGATTACATCTTTTGTCGTCTGGGGCTCTGTGGCAACCCTCACCAGCTTTTCGATCTGATACTTCATCCGGGTCTCCAAAACTTTAATTTTTTCGAGAATCATGCGGTCTTCGACCATATGATCCACTAGATCTCCCGCACTGTGTCCGCGAGCTGGACGCTCTAGAGAAGCAAAAGATGCTGTAGGAGGGTTTCGCTCGAGCAAAGAATGTCCCAACGCGCGATGAGATAACAGAAGGGTAGCGGATTGAAGATACGACAACATAAGATGGTGCTTGAGTGACAGCAGTGAGATGCCATCTCGCATGTCCAGTTCATCTGGTTTAGTGTCCTGCCTGATACCGGACGTGAGTTATGCAGTTGGGTAGATGGAAAGTGCACGCCATACTTTTCCTTCACTGATTTTAGGAGTTCTCGAACAGAAGAAAGACCTTGAGTCATCTCATTTACAACTTGTAGAAGATCCTGATTTGTGTTTTCTTCAGTCCCAGCCATTATCTAGGAAAGAACGCGTCAGAATTGTTCATAAGATGTAGAAATTACAGAAGAAAAAGTCAGTCAACGGTTTTCTAGGCCGCCGCTCAATCCGAGCGTAGTGCATTTCCATCTCACTGATTCAGAGCCCAGTGCATTTCATCATCAAGAAGACAGAACACCGTCTCACCGCTCGCACAGCCAAGTGTTATAGTTGGGCAGTGCATTCGAAACTGGATGAAAAATGAGGTGAAATAAAAACAGTGCCAAACAGAGTCAGCCACTGGAGCTCTTGATCAAGAGCACAAAGACGTATAATAAACCAGTGAGCGCTGTAGCGTTTACTACTACCCCTCTGCTCGGAACATTGATGACTCTGTTCAGCTTTTTCAAAAAAACTGACAGGAAAGATAAGACGGACAAGAACTATGATCTCTCCCAGTCTTTAGATCATCTGACGTTGGCATCCCAAGCTCAACCAGATTTTGTGGGAGGATTCTATGTCAACCCAAGCTCAAGGAGCCCGAACTTGAAACAAAATGCTTCCAAGCCATTGCATGCTCTGCCGCCCGTAACAAGGTCTACACCACAGACAAATCCTTCGTTTCCCATACCAACACATGCTCAACTTCCATCGCTGCCTCAACCGTCTTCTACGTACTCCAATATACCCGCGTCACGACCTTCGGACCAACGGCAATCTTTGACCATGCAACATGCTATGCGTGGCCAGTTAAATCCTGGCCCAAACCAAGGTCGCCATTCTCTACCTGTAACATCGCCCCGTCCATATACCAATGCATCTATACCACTTCCAAACTCATTACCAGAAATGAAACCAGATCCGAAGCACAAGACTGCCTCTCCTCCCAACTCTCGACCACCACAATCTCGTCCTCATTCAGATTTATCCTCTCGTCCGATACCCGCGTCCTTTCCCTCCATGCCGCTGAAAGTCCCTTCTTCGAAGAACTCGCCACAGCTTACACCTCCATCCACCCGTCACGGGACATCTTCGACATCGGTTTCCCCCACCTCCAGTCCCTCAAGCGATAAAACGGTACAATGCAGCGGTGTGACAAAGGCGGGCAAGCGTTGTACCCGACAAGTTAAACAAGGTCCTCCATTATCTATAATACACCCGGATATCCCATTGGAGCGATTTTGTTATCAACATACTAAAGACGTCATGGCGCCTTCTGGATTCTACTCGAGGAAAACTGGCGCCTGGGTCTCATTTGGAGGTGCGTCTGTTTTGACGGCACTACGTAAAGCTCTTATATTCTTGCTTGTATTGAACAGAATATATACCAGACTACCTGCAGAACGACACCCAAGTTGCCTTACGAACAGAGATGGAAAAAGCCCGCACTCAATCAGATGTTCCAGGATATATTTATACTTTTGAAATCCGAGGTTATTTTCATCTATCTCAATCGAAGTTAATAGTTTACGTATTATTTTCATTATGTAGACTCCACAACGCCTGATCACATTCATCTTAAAGTAGGACGAGCGGTCAACCTGGTGAAACGACTTGATCAGTGGGACAAACAATGTGGATCCAGGGAAAGGGAACAGGTGTTGCGAGGCTGGTGGCCCAACAAAGACGAAACCAAGGGTGGAAAACCTGGCGATAAGAGCTTGATGAAAGGTAGAATTATGGCAGGAGAAAAGGGACCATGTTGTCACCGCTTAGAGAGGTTGATCCATCTAGAGTTGGCGGACCTGGTGTTATACCAGCCATATCTGGATCCAAAATTTCCAGATTCTGGGCAAAATGCAGGAACTTCCAATCCAGGCACTAACGCAGGTGGCACAAATGAGAAGAAGAAATGTCCAGAATGTGCGCACTATTCTTTTTTTTTTTGCCATCTGTTTGCCAATGCATCCAGTCACCTCTAGGCGGGACCGCGCATAAAGAAATATTCTCCTTCAAACGGATTACCAGCGGTACGTACGAAAACAATGAATGGGAATTAATTGTCCAGCCTGTCATTAAGAGATGGGGAGATTTTGTCATCAAACATGTCTAGGCATGTCCGAACCCTATATCAGGTGTCGGAGAAGTTCATCATCAACTCCTCTGTGGTCGACCCAAAGACTTGCGTCGAACTGAGACGATTCTTACGTTTGTCTATGGCTTCAAGTACGCGTAACGAATGTCGAGTGTACCGATATAAACCTCCGTGTTCACTTCAAGGACCTTCAGCTGTATTCCTGGCATAATACTGTATACGATACCATTGGTTAGGACTTCGAGTTGAGCACTCCATTTTTGCCACGTATGGACCTATTAAGCACCTGGAATAATTGTGGCCGATATCATGCATAGCGTTAATGATTACCGTTACACTAACGGTCTCCAGCTCATCTTCGAATAAAAAATACAGGTAAAAAGACATTCTTACTTTGATTATGAACTAGTATGCTAGACGATATATGCTATGATACAGTGCATTATTCTAAATCAGCAGAACCAAGAACTTAGTGGAGGGTGAACGAATAAACATAGTCCTTTACAAATCACATTGCACCATCATCACTCAGACTGCCCAATGAATCCATGAAATGAGCTAAATCTAGTCCGCTGTACTCTTCTTCCGGGGGTAGGTCTCCTATTCCTTGCAGCACGTTTCTCTGGCTGGAGGTTGCAGTACTTCTAATCTCGCGCTTCTTAGCGGCGGCATTAGCGTCTTCTTCATCTGTAGTACGCTTTAGTAAGTCCAGAACAAAGCCAGTGTTCATGGACGATAATCCTGAATTCTGCTGCGTAACGACAGAATTCGCGATGTTGAGCTTGAATCGTTGCATCCTTGAAAATGATCAAGAACAGTTGAGAGAAATCACAAGAGAGCATTTACCCCATAATCTTTTCTTCTAGTGTTCCTTTTGTCACTAGTCGATAGACGTTGACAACCTTCTTCTGGCCAATTCTATGTGCTCTGTCCATTGCTTGGATGTCCTTCATCGGGTTCCAATCATGCTCGACAAATATGACCGTATCTGCGCCTGTCAGCGTCAATCCCAAACCGCCGACATGAGTTGTCAGTAGTAGGCAATCGATACTAGGATCAGAGTTGAATGTCTGCACTATGGCGTGTCGTTTGTTCGACTCTGTCCCACCGTCAAGCCTCATATACGTGACACACGGCATGTGCTGTTTGAACAAATCACTCTCGATGATGTCCAGCATTTGTTTCATCTGGCAGAAAATGAGACAACGATGTTGGGAAAATGCACCGGTTGATTGAGCGCTACTGTCGCTGTCCACAAGCTCACTCCTACCCGTCTCTGCGCCAGCGCTGGTCCCGAGCCCGATGCCACAGTCATTCAAGAGTTGCCTATCATGATCAATTAACCGATTGTTGACTGGGAAATGAAATTAACATACTTCAGTGCGAGAAGCTTTGGCGCATGTTGAATGTCGCTGAAATCACTGGAGCCTTTGACCCCAGCTTTATATAGGGCGTCCTCGATGTCTTGTTTACCCTTCACAACGAGCGAAGGGTGATTACAGAGCTTTCGTAGATACTGCAATGATTGGAAGACATGCTGCTGCTCCTTACCATCCTCGCGGTTCTTCACACGGACTGAATCGTCTGTTGATCTGGGTCGTGCTTTCGAGAAATCGTCGTAGAGGTATTTTTGAACATCGGATAATTCGCAATAATAATCCTGGATAATTTTAGGTGGCAAGTCTTGGAGAACATCTTCCTTCAAACGGCGAAGTAAGAACGGGAGGACTTGCTTGTGCAGAGCTTCGAGCGCCAAAGCCGCTACAATGAACTGTAAGTATGCCATCCAAATAATACGAAAAAGTACACACCAGCTTCGCCGCCAGTCTTGGATTTGCCATCACGGTTGGCGAGGATAGGTTTACTAAACCTCTCATTGAAGGATAATTCTGTCCCTAGGAACCCGGGCATTAAGAAGTCAAACAAACTCCACAACTCCAACACGTTGTTCTGGATAGGAGTTCCAGAAAGGATTAACCGGTGGGCCGCCTGGATGCATTTCACTGCTTTCGTAAGTTTTGTTTTCGCGTTCTTGATGATATGGCCTTCATCAAGAATGCAATAGTGCCAATTGATATCTTGAAGGCTGGAAATGTCGTTCCGAACGACTTCGTATGAGGTAATAACTACATCGTACTTGGCGAGTTTGGCGAATAGTTTACCACGATCCCGCGCATTTCCTGTGTACATGATGGGTCGCAGGTTGTCAGCGTACTTCAAAATCTCGTAGTACCAATGGCCAGTAAGGGTCGGGGGGCAAACGATTAAAGATGGAAGGTGAACGGAATCGGGCGATTTAGTCTCCTCGTATTTCTTAGCTCGTTCATGGTTTTTGCTGGCCAAGATGCAGATAGATTGTAACGTCTTGCCGAGACCCATGTCTGATACGAGTGAGGAACAACCAGGTCAGAAATGAAGAATAAACCAACCATCGCACAGAATGCCATGTAATTGATATTTTGCAAGGAATGCAAGCCAGTTAACACCATCTTGCTGATACTTGCGTAGCTCAGCCTTGATGGCAACCGGTATTCGATATTCTTCAACCTTACTGCCGTCGAGGAGTTGGGCAAGAAATTGACGTTCGTCATCTCTCCGTTTCAAGAGCTCTTCAGAAAAACCAGGAGGATCGGGAAGACCGGCCTAGAATAATCAGGATGGTGGTTAATTACGGGAAGGGTTAGTACACATATGCAAACCTCAAGTGGAATCATCTTGACTAAAGACGCAAAGGTGTTTGTCGCGGTTGATCGAATCTCATCGTCCGTATCACTCATTCTGCCTAGAATCGGGACAACCAAGAATATGATGTACGGCAAGGCCTTTATATCTAGCTTCTGCACAACATCTATAACAAACCGTCAGACTTCTGAACAGTCAAGATAAGAATGACAAACGGTAGATTAATTCAGTTGCCCCTTGTCGATGCGCTAAGTTGAGCGTATCACCGATGAAGGGCAGAACGTTTTCCACGACGAATAGCATTGACTCCATTGTCATCACGCTGCAGACAGTTGCGAAACATTTTGCTGCCGATTGACGAATAATAGCAAAGCGACTGCGCAGAGTCAGGCTAAGCTTCGGGAAGAGATCGCTAAGCTTCGGGCGAAGCTCGTCGTGTAGAGTGGGAAGTACCGCTTCCAAAACGCTTAACGAGTCAATAACATCTTGGCCCAAAGATTTATAGATGACAGAATCGATATCTTTTGCATCGCCTGTAGATGAGTGGTAAACACCTTGGATTCGGAACATAGGGCCAACCGAACCTTGCTGACAAGCGGATACCAATCCCCCTGCCATAGATTGCCACATCTTGGGTACAGCGTCGAACAAACGAGACCCGAATCGCCTTGATAACTCCACAAATGCCAAGACGGAACCACGTCGAGTAAAGCTCGATTTGTAAGTATCAACAACGTCCGCAGTCGAAGCCTTGCCTTTGGTGTCTTTGTTTGCCGTGATTGCCTTTGGCGATGATGCTTGGAACGATAATATGCCATCTGTAATCTTGTTAGTGAATGAGAAAGTCGGAGTCTGTTCAGCGTCTTGACAGAGGAACGTGCAAAGGTTCTTCACGATCTTGTCGGGGGGCTGAACGAGATTGTGATCCACACAGAACTCAACGAATGACGCGACGGCAACAGCGGAACGAGTCTGCAAGTCTAGATTTTCTTCGTTCTAAATGACAATTCCAGGGTTTTGTAACACGTGTGGATTGCACAGTAACGCACCTTAATACTGTTCATGATACCCTTTACGATAGGACTGACTTTATCCGGGGTGCCTTTGAACGCGATAAATGCTGCCGCAAACGCGGCAGAGACTCGTATATCATGCTGAACCTTGACTTCGATGTAGTGATCAATGCTAGAAACAACCTTTAACCGCTTGTCTTTGATGATGCCCAACTCCCGTTTCTTTGTTCGACCTAAACTGTCCTTGAGTTTATCAAATAAGGGACCAACAGCTTGCTTCCCGGTTTCAATGGTAAAGCATTCTGCGCTGACGCCATTGATATCTATATCTGTTCCTAGGGATGGGATCGATGTAGATGGTAACTTGCAGTCGGTAGCGAAAGATTGTAACAGATTGAAACATTCGCCGTGGATACGAGCTAGCGAAAATGCCATCTCATGATATGCGGCGGGAGGATCATCCTGCAGCCACGAGAGGGTCGTGACGCTAAGCTCATTTGCAAGTGAAGACTTGGCTGTTAGCAATGGGGAAGATGATTCAGCAGAAATATCATGTAAGTGCGCCCATTCTTGAGCGATTATCGCCGCCAAAAACTTTTGTAGCATGCTCGTAGAATTAATGTAATG